>JAXQJW010000132.1:0-29268 GCA_037042135.1 Penicillium sp. PG113-03A | reverse complement strand
GTGGATGAGGACGCCTATTCGGACGATGGGTCTTACCCCAGTGATGCACCGGTGGATGAGGACGCCTATTCGGACGATGGGTCTTACCCCAGTGATGCACCGGTGGATGAGGACGCCTATTCGGACGATGGATCCTACGCTCCGGATGGACCTCCAGAAGATGAGAGCCGGCAACACGCGAGAAACTATCTTCCAGGGTGGATGAAATCTGTTTCCCTTCGCACAATTCGTCAGAATGCCCAGAAAGCATATGGTGGTTACGGCTTCTTGTTGGGGATTGGTAGTCCCTTGGGCCGACAAAAGACAAAGGACGACCGAGTTTTAGTTATTCTAGGCTATGAATGCCAAGGAAAGCAAATTGCTCGGATTAAATCAGGAGAGGAGTATCTCCGTTCGGAATTGGAATTCAATGACTCCCAGGAACAGAAAATGGGTCATGGCCGTGAGGGACGTACATCTTACCACGTCAAGGGCATTGGCCTTGTAGCCTGGGCAGTGGACGAAAAGCAGTCGCTTGATCCAACAAGAAATCTATATCCGAAGCGTGACGCCCTCTATCCCGATACACTTATCTGGGTACATTGGACCGACGGGCTCTGGACATGGGAGTCCCGTGAAAGCTTGAGATGCATTATGTGTGATCTCAGCTGGCATGAGGTGGATGTCATAATATACTTTATAGCTGTGTCTCAAGAAGCTGATTACCACGAGAAACTCACTGGTGAAAGGCCAACCTACCCAGTCCCTACTACTTTGGAGGAAACCTCATCGCGATCCTTGCGAAGCGCGACACCGGAGCCCAATGTTGAATAGAGAATTCTAGCCAGCAAATTGACAAGATTACATTTAACAATTTATCAGAGCCTTAAGTATCGTAGAGAAGCAGAGAAATGTAGATCCAGGGGAGAGCAATTAGAAAACGAAACAAAACGAAACATACAAAAAAAAAAGTAAAAAATAAAAAAATAATTTCGCACTCCTCTCTCTACCCAGTTCTATATTCAGTCCAGCTCCGATTTCTCATCCCTATCGTCGAACTCCTCCTGATCCTCCAAATATGTGTCCTATAAAAAGTTAACGCAGACTAGACTTAAAGGAATGGGGTTTACTTACCAGCCAATCATCGGAAGGGAACATAGAATGGATAATCCGTGTGTTTCCACGCGTATGTCTCACAATCATAATATGAACGCCAATCAGGCCTGTCATTCTTGCAATCTTGGAAATGAACTTGGACATGTTTAGGAGGGTTAGGTAGTCAAGGAATAGTAGGTAAAATTTGATGTATACGAAGCTGGAGACCGAGGACAAGGAGGATCTTTTTAACCCCGGAATTTAAATGTGCAAATGCGCGCTTCGAATGTGACACGACGTCGGCGCTTCGCCGACGGAACAGCGCTTAGTTAAATCCGTGTAACACCGACGGGAAGAAATATTAAAGAAAGTAAAAATTATACCTGCTTTAATTTTATCGCTTTGTTATTTTAGAGTATGCCCAAAATTTCTTTACGGAAATATTAAAGACCTTTAATTTTCCCACCCCCGTAAAATTTTCCTTTTCACAATATTCCCAAATTCTAATATCTCCGCATCTCCAATATTCCCTCCTACCAATATTCCCTCCTACCAATATTCCCTCCTACCAATATTCCCTCCTACCAATATTCCCTCCTACCAATATTCCCTCCTACCAATATTCCCCTATTCCCGCTTCGTTCCAGGTTCATCTCCATAAATTGATTTCTCAGATGTCCGACCATTGGATCCATTCTGTGAAGCAATCATCCTACCATGGGCGCGCTAAGGTTATGCTGAGGCACTTTGATCTAAGTCATACTTCAAGCACTCGAACAACAAGAGAAGATCATATCAACTCCCTCGTACGGGTTTTTGAATCTGAAGGGTGTATGCGGTCCAGTTCCGACAATTATGTGAAGGTTATAGTCGAAAGGAGTATCCTGGAGCAATGCCTAGCTGAGCAGGGGCTGAGCGAAGCCCATTTACATGGAGAGCTTCAGTTTCTGGACTTTCCTTCAGACTTCCGATTGACTCTACTCCATGGCAAGCATCGTCTTCTGGCTGCCGATCGATTTCTTTGGGATAAATGGTGGGTGGCCGAATTTTACAGTGAAGGTAAGTCCAGCAATTTTATGACCAATCCCCACGCTGATTCGTTCCAGATTTGCCGCAAAGGGTACAACAGCTCATTCACGAAGAGCATCCAAATGCTCAGCGATTTTCTGATGGCGATATTTACCAAAATATACGGATCTCTCAGATGCAAGGAAATGTTGATGCTGAAATTAAATGGCGCGGAAGGCTCACTAGTCGTGTGAAGGAAGAGCTTGATCGAATGGAAAAGGACTTCAAGCGAATCCAGAGAGGAATGGACAACCTCCTACCGTTCAAGGGGTTATGGGACTCTCTCAAACTTTCCTATCTTGGGCGATGGTTATCAATCAAATGCCCAGAGGTAAGGATGATCCTAAAGTAATGTATATTTGTGCATTTCTGACAATAGCTGGTAGGAAGTTCTCCACTACCTCAATCGAATACATTTGCAATGGAGTGTAATTATGCAGAACCACTCCGCGGATCTTTTAGATTCACGGACTGTTGGCATACTTGAGACGCTTACGCCGGTGCTTTCGCTCCACGACAACGCCAAAATTCGAGATATGATGCGAAGAAAAAAGATATTCCCGCACATTTCATCTGAAGAAAGCCGCAGTCAATTGTTGACAAGAATACTCCGTACCGAGGGCCGGATTCTCTCCTTTTATACTTTTACGAGAGACTTCATGTACTTTGAAGCCTGTGCTATGACCCTAAAGCGACTGCATCCACCGAAATTAAGGGGCACTTTGTCAGAGACTTTTATGCAGAGCTACCACAGCGAAAGCCTACGGCCAATGCAATGCCAGGTTCAAGTCAACGATGACAAATTTGACCTTTACGCTGGCAGCAGCAGTATTAATCCAAAGATTGGTTACCGGCAACTTTTCCTTGCGGTAATGAGAGACTTTCCTGTCCTGACTAATCTGTCACCATATCAGGATGACAGAAGTGCTAGACCACGCGATTTAGGTTTTAGGCCAGAGAGACTTTACAGGCTGGCCGAGATCGCACTCTTCCTTGGCTTCAAGAGCGAAAAGTTATCTGAAATTAGAGAATGGTCGACAGAAGCCCCACCTTATAAAGCCGCCACCGTTGACTTTCTTCTTCAACTTCAACCACCTGACCGGTTTCATTTAAGGGCGGAGGAAAGGGCCGAGGTGGCTCAATACGTCGGGGCACACCTATCAACAACACCCATCAGTCGAGACTCGCAAGAAGCGCCAGAATTTACTACAGATCTCGATATGCAGCCTAAAAGGCTACGTTGCAACCGTCCATCCTACCAGAATTATCTAAAAGACCGGAACTTTCTGTTCCTTGACATTATTTTCGGGCTACAATCACCCCCACGATCTCATGCGACATCTCTTGCATTGCAGCGCGATATTTTCGTCGCCTTTTTTGGTGAGATCAATCTTCAGCCGGCTGCATCGGGTTCTCCTCATCTTTCAAGCCCTGACCTACAGAGCGGGCAAATTAGTAGTGACGTTCAAATTGAAGGCTCAATACGTCCAGTGCCAATTCATGATGTGCGCGAAGAAAGTCCCTACGGTGCGGCTATTCCAAACGAACGCGACTCTGAGCAGCTCCCGGTAGAAGGAAGCTATTCACCACCATCTTCATTCGAGACAGCTTCCATCTCTACGTCCTCCAATAATCAGCAAGGAGGATTCCTCCTCAGTCTCTCCTCACCATTAAGCATCGATCCTGCTCGAGCTTTAAACAGCCCGGAATTGGGCTCATATCAGTTCAAGTCTATTGATGCAGGCGTGAGACCATCAAGCCAAATAATCCAGCTTCTACGTGTTGAAGGAACCATCATCCTTTATTTATGGGAATCGAGGAAGTATTTACAATTTACCACTGACCCGGCAGAGAAATACGCGTTCATGCAGGCCTCGCAATCTCTGGCGAATGAGGGACACATGTTCATCGGTGCTCGACAGGATTTTCGGCCATTTTTAATACCTGTTTCACGTCTCTATGAAGCTGCATTGAGGGAACGTCTTATTCTTGTTGGCAGGAAAAGCACCGGTTCTCAGGTAGATAATACCTTGCGTTCTCGGCTAAGTCAAGGGCTTTATTGCTTTATTGACCAGAATACACCAGCAGAAACAGAATAGGCTATTACTTTTGATACGTTGATGTCCTCATTCGTAATCATGTATAACCAAGCCCCTCACTTTCATAAGCGGAACCACAAGACACCCATCGCTAGCAGCGTAGGATATATAAACGTGCTGCAATTTATTAGCAATCCCCATTTAAAGCTTCCACAGTACGTACGTTCAATAAAACTGGAATAGTGCTCCTTGTGGTTTCATAGACAAAGTCCTTACGGCTCGATTCAGTTGAGTCACCAGGAGGTTGGACTTCCGAGGCTATCTGTCCGACGCATTTTATGTCGTGGCTTTCAGAGCCGTAGTGACGTTCAAGCAGACATGCACCTATGTCGGCTACATAAAGTCAGCGTAATAATTAAACCTGCCTATCCCCTCTCACCTATCTTTACTGTTCCTTGAGCAGAGATAAAGATGTTGTCACACCGGATCCGTGTGTGGCAAATAGACAAGCCCCCATGAATATACCACAGACCGTGTAAAATCTGGTTAGCGATATAAGTAATCTAACCTAGAGGACATATAGGAAATCCAAGAATCTCACCTCTTTGCATATGAACGAAACTTCAGATTCTCTCAAGACAACTCCTGAGTGCAATTGCTCCAACGACACCTCCATTAGTTCATACGCAAAATAGATTATTTTAGAGTCTGCGAAGGCATTTAGAAGGTTGACAATATTGGTATGTGATGTTCTCAGGAGGTGTTTGGTTTTATCGATTTCATCCAATTTATATTGCTTGATAGCAGCAATGGATCCCGGTGCCTTGAATTCGGACCCCAAGCATGTCTTCCCGGTATGCCTCTCGGCCTTGAATTTTCGGTATGTCATCCATGGCGAATGGTTTTTGCAGAAAGATGATGACTGTCGCTTACAGTCTGCTGCGCCTTGTTCGCTAGTGCGTTTAACCCCTATGTGGAGTCGCTGGGCTTGTCTTTGAAGCCGTGAAAGTTTGACATCCTTTTTCTGGCCTTCAGTGTCGGCTATGTTCTTAGGCGGTTTATCAGGTATGCTCGATGGATGCGTAAAACCGTCGTCCCTCGCCAAGAGGACATCGTTGTTTGAACTTCTTGGGAAAGTAGTACAACGCTTCTCAGACGAGACTTCTGGCATTGTTGCAGGATACTGGTTAATAGTGTTTATAGTAGGAAAAGAGCATCTGCTTTATATCCGAGAGCGCTTCTAGCCAATCTAAGTTCTATTTATAACGCGTTCGTGGGCGTTTCGCCCACGGCTCCATGCTTTATTACATAATATAAACCGGCACCGACCATACCATTGCTGTCGCTGGACTGCTACTTTTGATCTATTAATATGTTTATTGAATCTGTTACTATTCTCTTCGAAAGTTTTTGAGAAAAAGCACGGCAGCACTCTTGGGTTTACAGCAAAATTCGAAATCAGTTTACCCCACACTCTCACACCAATTGTTTCCCGAACCCTAACTTGAAACACGCTAGTTTAAATATGGATTAGCTGCAGATCCCCCGCTTCCAAGAATAGACCTCGTATTTTATGTGACGCTCGCAGAACTTGTCTTGGCGTATTTTACACGAAAGCCCAATACGCATGCTACCTACCTGCCCCTCCTTCCCTGCTGTTTCTTCTTGGTCTTCTGCTTTCCTCTCGAGCGAGTCTCAAGTTGCACCGCGCAACATGGCCCCGAGACTCCCTCCATCCAAGCTACACCTCATCCGCGATATGATAGAGAGCCAGTCTCTCACAACCTCTCAGATGGCCGAAGAAGCTGACTGCAGCAAGCCTACGATCAAAAATATTCGCCGAAACTTACGGCAGTTTGGAAGCGTCCACGCCCCTCCGACCAGAGTAGGCCGGAGACGCACCGTAACACCACTAATGTTAGAAGCGCTCTGCGACCATCTGCTCGAAAAGCCCGGTCTCTACCTAGATGAGATGGTCGTCTTCCTCTGGGATGAGTTTCAGACCCTAGTTACCACGTCCAGTATTTGAAGGACCCTTGTTGCTAAATGTTGTTCGAAAAAGTCTGCTCGAAACAGAGCTAAGGAGCAGAATGCCGATCTACGGGAGTATTATCTGCACGGTTTATCGGAATTTCATTCGTATCACTTAGTATACGTTGATGAATCTGGATGTGATAAACGGGTTGGACTTAGGCGGACAGGTTGGTCACCGCTTGGCCAGGCTCCTGTGCAAGTATCGCAATTCCACCGCGACCAGCGATATCAGGGACTCCCTGCGTATGCCCAAGACGGGATCGTCCTCTCGCGCGTCTTTCGTGGTTCAACTGACGCCGCTATGTTCGAGGACTTTGTTGCGCAGCTTCTTGAACATTGTGGAAGATGGCCAGAGCCCAAATCTGTTCTGGTTATGGACAATGCATCATTTCACCACTCGGATCGAATTACGCAGCTGTGTGAGGAGGCCGGTGTGAAGTTGATCTACCTGCCGCCGTACTCGCCGGACCTGAACCCGATCGAAGAGTTCTTTGCCGAGCTCAAAAGCTTCATTAAACGTAGCTGGGGCTTCTATGAAGATGATCCCAATCAAGGGTTTGACGCGTTCCTTGAATGGTGCATTGATTCGGTGGGGGCAAAAGAAGACAGCGCTAGGGGACATTTTCGACACGCAGGCATAGCGATAGAGGTTTATGGTGCTTGAACCATCCCTTTTTGGAGGATAGTGTTGTCTAGGTGAAGTGGGCGGTCATACCATCGAGACTTGACAAATCTTATCTGTCGATGCAGAAAGCTGTTTAGGTGCTATAAGATAGCCGTGACTAGCTCCGGTCCTGCCTGTAATAATCTGATGGCTGTTGACATTCTCCTAACCCGGAAGGCCTGATTAATTACTATCATTCTCTGGTTGAACGATGCGGCGACTTCGAGATTGAACGCCCGGCGCTGTGACTGAGTCCAACGACGACATATCTCCATCGAGTCGACATTGACGGGAGGCTGAACTTAATTGAAACAAAACTTGAGTCAGTCATTTAATAAGAAATATTTCCAATACCACAACGCCCTAACGCCAGCTCAGGGTTCTTTATATTATTTCGTAAATTGGCACTGCCTTCTTCACATTCTCGACCCAACCCTGAATATCTTCTACGAAACGTCGAGCGATACCCATTTTGATTCCCTTGCCGATGAAGAATCCTGGGTCTTGATCCTTGTAGACCTGCTCAAGATCAAGGCCATTCTCCAGCATCACGTCACATACTTGTCGGAATGCTGCCTTGAGGATGTCATCAGTGACATTTGACGCCTGCCACTCACCGTACTCCTTGACAGCTTCGTCCCTGGGTCCAGGAATCTTGAGTAGGCTCATAGCATTCGAGTCAACCGTCGGCTTGGCAGTCGAAATGTCCTGTCCTGGAGCGGAAGATGAGGGCAGAACATTGATGTTGATTGGAGGATACGGTATTCCAGTCCCAGAGGTATGACCGCCTTTCCCTTGCCTCTCTCTAGCTTCTGTTGCTCTTCCAAGTATAGATCCTCTCGGATCGCTTCGGGTACATCCTTGTGTGACTCTAGAATGCCACCCTTTTCAACGTGGGTGACTAGGCGCTTCAAATGATATGTCTTGAGTTGATAGTGCTTCTTCCCTATTGGGTCCAGCCAACAATAGGGGCCTAGATGGCAAGTCGACGAAGGGCATCGCATCAAATTGTACTGTACATAATATCGATTGTTCATCTTGAACAAGCTATTCATATCTCTATATGTGGGACACCCTCTGAGGCGTGGCGGTTTGAAACCGCCGACCTTCCGTCGATCCACCTTTGCCTGGTCTCCGCCTTAACTACGTGCAATTAGCTCAAGAGCATGGCCATCGAATGAAGAAGTAAAAGACAATAAGTAGTACGAGGAGATCAGGGACGTTGTTGTATGAAACGGCTGGAGGTCTTGCTGGGCTCTCGTTCTCGGGCGGAACAGGGCTGTCAGATCGACCGATCAAAGATCTGCGTAACCACGAAGGCTTGGAGGACAAGGTGGGAGAATCGCTGGGAGACAAAGTGGGAGACTTGAAGCTTTTGTCGGACTGCTTACGACCCAGCAGCCGCGACGAGTTGGAAGACTTGGGTCGCAAGGGATCAACGGCATCGGCAAAGTACTCATCAATACAAAATCTTTGAACTCTTGATGATACAGCCGACAAATATCTCTGATCCTGTAGTAATTTCTACTTGATAATTATGCGGAAAGGGATTGCCTATAAAGGCCATCCGTTGTGGCTGCGACGACAGCCTCCATTTCAGTAGACATTCTCGAGCAATCTTTCCGTTGTCAGTAATGCATGCTCCACAGATTGCAGGAACATCTCTTCAATATGAACTGGCTAAACACCATTCAGTTTCCGAAACCACTTTTGATGACCTGTAAAACTAACTTGCCTCCACCTGACGGGCAAACCGACAGCTCGGTTCTCCGCACAGGCAGTTCTTCTTGAGCCTCCTCCAGTATGAATCCGAATAATCGACGGTGACCTCGCTCCCGGCTGGGACCCCGCGAGAGACAACAAGTATGCGTTCAACCCCAAGCCAGGAGAACTTCTGGAACTGACTGTTTGGTCGACACGAGTGATTTATAAAGCGAGTGAAGTTGCCCATGTGGCCTTGGAAGATTTGATATGGCCGTTCTGGTGTTCCACCAATCATCACATCCAAACCGTCAATTCCGTTCGTGACAAGACCGACAAATTCGGCGATAGCCGTGCCTCTTTCAAATTCCTTGTAGCAATTAGAACTCATTTCCTGTAAGACGGGAATGAACGGCTCGCAACATACGCAGCGCGCAATGACTCCATTATTCTTGCCACTGGCAGTGGAATACAACTGGACAGGAGGGGGATAGCGAATACCGCCGAATATTGCAGGGAAACAAGTGCAATGGTTAGAGATCACATCGTCGCTCTGGATTTCCTTACATATTTGGCAGACCGTGGGGTCCACTCCCGGGGCGTGGCGGGGATCGTCTGTACCGAACACATTTTGGTCGATTATGCAGTCGTCTATAAATCGGTAGTCAAAGCCATTCGGTAATGGCAGATGCGCGTAGGTAGTACTGAGCGGCAGTGCTGGTCCAGTATCGACCGTGACCCATTCGTGAGGATGACCAGAGTATCGACAGGGCCCGCTCTGGCTAACGACTCGCAGCAAATCTCGCCATCCAGGGTGAAGAGTATCTGCGGCGACTTCAAGACTTGACGCGATGTGATGCAGCCGAGTGGTGAGGCCATTATCAAAGCCGATCCTGTATTTGCAGAAGCGATAAACCCCAGAGCCAGCAAAGATCAGACTGGCCCAGCCACCAGAATCTTTGATTTCTTTGTAACCACGCCAAATTGCCCTCGTGAGCAGTCAGCAATGAGACCAGATCGCAAAACGGCAGATGAAATGAGTTAAAAGAGCAACCTACATCCTGTTTCGTAGCTCCTTTTCCTGCCACCCCAATGTGATGCAGGCTTCTTTCAAGGCTGTCATTCGAGCTTCAGCGTTCGTAAAGCTTGGATGTTCGAGGTGAATTGATGCGATACGTGCTTCATAACATTCCACCCAATAGGCCTGCACGACCATTTCAAGGGCCCGTGATGATCGATTCTGGTCATAGTATTTCTTGCAGATGCCATTGATTGCTCGGAAGACCTACGAGGCTTGGTGTTAGTAATGTTGAAATCCAACCGCCTCGTACAATAGGAATCGCACATACTTCTTGACTGACACCAGTACGGAGACTGAACTCTGGACTCCGATCCTGTCACAAGTCAGTGCTGGTAGATTCAATGGGCATGGTCTCGTAGCTACGTTACCGGAAATGTGACACTCAGGGTGACAGGCGAGTGCACTTGTCGCCAGATCCCTGATATGAGCTTATCGATAGAAGAAGGCTGCAAGGTGGGAATACCCGAGTCATTCGGCCGCCGCTTGCGCTGAGGAAAACGGGTGTCACTTTGGAATTGACGAATCGATGGCTCAATTCGCAAGTTCGCGGTTTGCAAGCTTTCACTGGAGTCTGCATCATTGCCAGGTTCAATGCCTTCCGTCGCCACAGCTATGGAAGATTTCTTTGATGGCCGGAGACCACCGACAGCCTTGTGCCGGGGACGGCTCGGCTCTTCCACGGATGGAGATTGGGGCGTCTCTGGACCACCATCACGCCCGGGTTGCGAATTGCAGCTCGACTGAATAAGAGACGTCATTATTCGAGTCTTGGCGCCTGGAGTGGATCATGACGGAGAGCACTCACCGGCACTGGCGATTCGAGGGAGGAAACCTGTCTTGGTGTAATGGTCAAGGCACGGTTGTCGTCCACACTCAACCATCCCTAGGAAAAAGTCAGCATAGTCCACGGAAGCCACCACTCGAATATGCAGCTTCTGAGTTACTTCATACCAAAGGTACCGATTTATCATTCGCCGTGTTGCCATGCGACCTGATACTAGCCGGAGTGCATGTTACCGCGTCTATACGCAGGCAGAGCTCCTCATTGTGCGGGTTCAGAGAAGCTAGGGTAGAGGCAAGGCGAGTAGTGAGCTCTGTGTCATCAAAAAGCTCCGAAAGCCTCTTCACGACAGGATGGTGCACGATCGGATGCATTGTAAGTGAAGGTTGTCAAGTGTGTGCTCAAAGTAGTCGGGCTGGTGCTGATCTCACTCTGCCCGGGCAGAATATGCTGACTCAGCTGTCGCCATCCGACGAATGACGCCATGGATGGCTTCTCCTCGTCCTCTCTAGACTCGGCGGCTGCAATTCTGAAGAAACAGAAAGAAATATACGCGATTCTCTCGAGTTAGACGGAGTTGCCAGGTCAGTGGGTCATGATCTTCCGCTCTATCCTGGTCTTCCTGTAGACTCCTGCCCTCTAAATGTAACGTCTTAACACGATGATGAAGTCGTGAAAACCGAAGCAAAGAATGCTCTGGGAAAGCAAGAAACTCGGATCGACTCGGTTGGGGCACGAGACTGGAATTACATACTACGCCACTATGGCTTGGTGGGTCTGAGTTGTTATTCTGAATCTTTATTTATGGCCAAATCTCTTTTCCCATCCATTTTCCTTGTACTCCTATGCTCTCAACCCCCTCATCCTTCTAAATTCGAGCCATTCGTTTAGACGGCTACTCGCCATGTTATCTTCCTCCGAAGCTCCTGAGATGCCTTCTCCGCGGTTGGCTAGAGAAAAATCCGCGGCGTCTTACACCTATGACAACCTCACTGGCTGGAAGGGCGTGCGTATACTACGCATTGGAAGGGGCATGTATCACGATGTTCGAAGACGACTCCGCTACTACTGGAGCGACATCCGTGATGCGTGGACATACAGAACTGTCGCCAGCATTATTCGCATGTACTTTGTGAAGTAAGTTAGTGCCCGTCTCCCGGTCCGAGTCAAAGCTAACCTTGTTGTTCTAGTATCCTTCCAGCCATCGCCTACACGCTAGACATGCACCGCAGGACCGGGCAATTCTATGGCATCAATGAAGCTCTTTTCTCATCTGCCTTGGCGGCAGTGGTGTTCAGTCTCCTCTCAGTGCAGCCCCTGACGATTGTCGGCATCACGGGGCTGATCTCTCTGTTCAATTACACCATCTACGATATCATAAAGATCTACGAGCCCTCCATCTACCCCCAGTTTATGTGCTGGGTAGGTATCTGGGGCGCTATATTCCACTGGATTGTCGCACTGTGCAATATATGTGACTACATGCGCTATGTGACGGATTTCTCGAGTGAGTCGTTTGGCTTTTATGTGGGGACTATTTATATCAGTGAGTGCAGCCACATTCTTTTCATCATGAAGAATATTCTGACCAGGCTGAATCTAGGCAAGGGTGTGGAAGAGCTGATTAGCGAATTCAAGAACAGAGGACACACTGCTGGCTTTATGAGTTGCACTATCGCCATCCTCTACTTCCTGAGCATTTACGGCCTGGAAACCATTGGGTCTAGCACTGTCTGGAGACCTGCCTTCCGGGGATTTCTCGCGGACTACGCATATCCTGTATGCTTTGCTTTTTAAAACCCCGACTGACTACGATTCGATTTGCTCATACTCTGTTCAGCTCGCAACTATCTTCTGGGTGGGATTCTCACATTTTCCTGGCCCGCTCCAAGCAGCAGAAATCTCGCGTGTTCCTATCAGCAGAGCTTTTTATCCAACGCAGCCACGAGGTTGGCTCATTCAGTTCTGGGAATTAGACACAAAATGGGTCTTTACAGCTCTCCCATTTGGGTTCCTAGTCATGTTGCTCTTCTACTATGATCATGTATGCGATTTGGTCAGTGAACAAGGCACTAATGGCTATGTTGCTAACCTTTATCAGAATGTTAGCAGCTTGACTGCACAAGCGCGGCAATTTCCATTGAAAAAGCCTGGTGGCTTCCACTGGGACTTCTTCCTTCTCGGGTGCACCACTTTCATCTCCGGCATCGTCGGAATCCCCTTTCCCAATGGATTAGTTCCGCAGGTATGAATACCCATACGGAGCCTTAGAAACTGTCTATGAGTTCTTACAATCTAAAACAGGCGCCTGTTCACACGGATTCCTTGACTGTCTACGAAACTGATCTCTGCCTTATACCAACCGAGGAAGGAGAAGGAGCCGAGATCCGCCGTCCAATCGTCAAGGCGACTGCAGTAGTGGAACAACGCGTATCGCATTTCGTCATGGGGCTCGCCATAATAGGCTCTATGACCGGTCCACTCCTCGTAGTGCTTCACACGATGCCATCAGCAGTGTTCGCTGGCGTCTTCTTTATCGTCGGATGGGGTTCAATTGGAACAAACGGAATCATGCAAAAAGCGATCTACTTGATGCTGGAGGATCGTTTCGTTCAGCGTGGAGAGCCTCTTCTCAGAGTGCCCAATCGCAAAATCCTGTTGTGGATTGCCTGCCAACTCATTGCGATTGCAGCCTGCGTTGCCATCTCTCAAACAATTGCTGCTATCGGTATGCCATCGCTCCATCTTGGTGTTTGACATTAATTCGCACCAAGCTAAATTATTTTTTTTGGCAGGATTTCCGGTATTGATCATTGCCCTCATCCCATTCCGTGTTTGGATCATCCCCAAGTGGTTTACGCAGGATGAGATCGGCGTGATGGATGATATGACGGCCAACAATAAAGCCGTGCTTGCTAGCCTGGGTGGACCGCCTCAATTCCCTGGCGAGACGCGTTCTGCGGAGGACTACGGGCTTCGACGCCGGTACTCGGAGCGAAAGGAGGGTGTTGCTCGACAAAGGGCTGGTAGTATCCATCGTTGATGCTGTGTCAATTCTCTCTCGGGCCGGACACTCGCTGACCTTGATCCTCACACCAAGCGCATCCATTCGTGTTGCTATTGATGTATTAACTCAAGTTGTATGGATGAGTTGTGTTATAATAGCTCTCTTGTCTGAATGGCTCTTTGATTGGTAATGGTGGAGCTGTTCGGACTCCATGTTTAGTGCGAAACTTGCAACAAATTGTTCCGCTCTGCGAATGAAGGTACACTCAACTGGGGACGTGGAAGTATGCTTTGGTAGCATCATATTGTCTCGCTTCAGGAGACGTAGCTGTTCAGAACCGCAAACTCATAAATCCATAGTCTCCAACCACGATAGCATAAAAATATGCGAACCACCACGGCCCACTCTTTTTCCCATTTATCCCAATCGGGCAGAGACTAGCGCGGCTGGTCATTTGGTTCTGAAACCGCTATACACTTGGCCGCCTACCACAGGAAACTGTGAGGACTCAAGGGAAAGTGGTTGGACAGCGCTATCGTGGCGGTTATGAGTTGTAGAACCGCCAAAATACCCTGCATTTATCTCGCCGCCGGCCTTCGTCATGCGGAATCAAGCTGCCCCGCGATTTATTCCTTCGAGCCCTTTGTCTCATCACTCCACGTTGTAAGCTGTGCCTATCCAGAGAGCTACGCGTATCATTTGTCGAAATACCTTTGCCAGGAGCTGAGGTCAGCTGACATAAGCCTCCCTGATTGAATGCTTGTGGTGCAAGCACAGAGGCGGAGGCATATATCGAAAGGTGACAGAGCCAAATTGAGACTGGACAATATAGTCTAGAATCGCGTACCTCGAATTTCTATCTCACGCAGAAAATTATACAAGCGAGCAGGGGAGAACCTGGCTTTAAGTAGCCTTGGTAGCATCACATGGTCTTGCTTCAAGACCCGGTTCAAGTGTGGCTATTCAGAACCGCGAACTCAGACTCCATCCTCTAAGCTCGAGAACCTAAAAGTATACCCGATGACGCAACGAACCAGGTATCTCAACGACCATATTTAAGACTTGGCACTCTTCATCCGCGAACAAGGGTATATCGTGCCATGGAGAAATTTTGTGATCGTTCTCCTTGAAGAACAGGCAGTCTTCCCCTTTTTCGTAGCTGTGAGTTACCTTGATTTGCGAATTTGGGGTCATTTTGCGATCATGTGCAAACGCTGCAGACGTCCTTACGGTCGGTATGGAAGGTGAACGGCCAGGGAGCTTTTAAAGTTCTCCTGGTCTAAAATGACGTAACTTTGAATGCTGTTGCCGTGTGGCGGAACGGCCGGCTACGACGGTTAGAGCTCCTATTCGGTTGAGAGCATAAAAAGGGCATGGACTGTTCATTGATTATGTAGTGCAACTACTTATGTGTGCACACTGCATGTCCACATGTACCAATTCTTTTGACATCCATAGACTACCTTGTTCTCGATACTAGGAATGACATGTTTCGAGAAGCTCCGATCCCTTTTCACCAATCGAAAGCGGCTTACCAAGCGTGCCGTACTCTCCCGTCAAAATGCGGCTCCTCGCCGCACAACGCCCAATGACGGGTCATGCGTGGTGCATCCCTCGCCGGAAAGCTCTGGGGATTCTGAGGCAGACCTATATGGTGCCCTTAGCGAAATCGCTTGCCCCGAACCAGTAGAGCGGCTGCCGGAAGAAGAATTGGCCCGCCATCCCTCCCTGGAGCAAGGACTGTCAAGTAGGGGCCATGGGATGAACGAGGATGAGGATTATTGGGCTCTGAGCGAAATTGCAGCGCCTGAGCCTGTGGAAAGGCGATCAGATGAGGAAATAGCAAGACACCCGTCCCTTGAGCAACGACTCTCACACGTTTCGCGTCGGAGATATCACTTTCTCTTTCAGTCTATGTTTGGGAGATTACAATATCTTTCCCATTGCGCAGATGCGGGACAATCTGATCCGTGCGGGCAAGAGTTTGGATGATGATGAACTGTGTCATGATCTTACAGCATTCTGGGACACGCGCAGTAGCAACGCAACTATGCTTGTATGGGGAACACCCTGGGATCCAAAGAATTGGGAAGTGACCGAGGAGTTTGCAAGGAAATGGCGAATCTTTCTTTATGGCTGCCCTGAGATTCTTATTTCGACGAATCGCTGGAGAATCCGGAGAGGTGAAAAGCCACTGGTTTGGCGCAATATATTTGACAAATTGTGAGAAAGGGAAACCATGATCATTGTGTCCTAACAATCCGATGGAGGGTCTTGATGTTATTAATCCTGCTGTACAGTAGGATCCCAAGTCGAAGGTGCATATTCGTCTGTATCCAGACCTCGCATGTCCTCCTCGTCTAACTCAAAGTTAAACACGTCTGCATTCTCTTGGATACGCTCGTGGGTAGCGGATTTGGGCAGTGGCACGAATCCCTGAACAAAAAGCAATTGACAGAATGTTAGCCAAGCCATGTCACATCAAACGGTCATGCCCATCCATTACTTTTGAAGGCTCCAGCGAATCAAGATCTGAGCTGGATTTTTATTATGCTTATTGCTGATTGCCCTCTAGCCGGCTTGTTCAATCACCTAGAGAGTGAGTCATGTGCATACATGAGATTCGAAAAGGTCCAGCAGCAGGTGGGCGACGTGATTCAGGGCGGAGACTCATCACATCGATTTGATGTCAGTCTTGAACCGTATTCGGTAGCTCATACGAGCGCGAATGTTGTTTCCCTATGCACCACGGTGTTACACGTGGGTTTGCTAGTGCTTTTCTTCACAGAAGAGTATCGAATATCGTTGAAACTATGTAGACGCTACGCCAAACTGGCTTCTGACCAGAGGCATTCTGTTCAGCATCTAGCTGTGCGTCTCGCTCATCGAGCATCCTCTTCGTGACAGAAGATTTACCTCTCTTCTCACCTCTCCGTCCACCGGTTGGAGAGCGTCCATCCTCTACGTAGTTGAAACAGATACTCAGCCTGAGCTTCTTCCCGCGGCAGAACAGACCCGACCACGTCACGAGTTGTTTCTCAATGGCAGTCCAAATTATATCGGTGTTGTCGAATCGCTTGGTCAAATCACGATGGGAACGATCGTTCACTGATACGACAATCTCAGTGTCATCAGCCCTCACCCGTCGGTTGCGGGAAACCTTTCGTCGAAGGACGTTTTCCAGCTTATCCTCTAAGAACAGCTGCCAGTGGGCACTAGGAGCCAAAACGAGGTCCTCGTCCGTGTCCCTAGCCACAACCCGGTTGTTGATTGTGACACGCCACTCTATTAAGTAGTGTATACAGCTCGGTGGGTCCTCGTCGTACACTCTTCCCTCTTGCCACTCGGACAGCTGGAGCAGTTTGAGAGTATCCGGCCGTGATTGGCTTGCCGGCTCAGGTACATTCACAAGCCCACGGGATGGGGAAGGGCTGTAGCTGGATCGCGAGACGTCGGGGCTGCCGATGTATCCGGGGGTTGGGGCATACTGTGAATTCAGCTCCCATGGCTCAAACTCTTGGGACTGAGATACGTAATCGACGTGATGCGGGCTTTGGGTCATCTCTAGCTACAATGGAGGTCTTTCAACGGCTCATATTAGCTTCAGTGGGGATCAACGGACGCTGGTAGCGAATGGACATTGCAACAAGGGAAGGGAGCCACGGAACCAAAGAGCTTGAATTCCTACCAGGGTTAGCTCTCTCCAATACGAACACAACCTTCTATGGTATGTAAAACGAGCGTGGGCGAAGGCTGCCTGCAACCTGGAAGATGAAACGAAAGATGGGCGATCTTGCCAGATCGCCAGGACTGCCAACGGATCATTCAAAAATCCGAATCCGAGATTCTACGAGATTCCATGGAATATTACGGTACTAATACAATGACTCATTTCGCTCAGTCAGCCGTTACAATACAGGCAGGCAGGGGTAGTTAAAAGTTGTAGCTAAATTAAGATTCGGGTGTTTCAAGTTAGGGTTCGGGAAACAATTGGTGTGAGAGTGTGGGGTAAACTGATTTCGAATTTTGCTGTAGCAGAGTTTATCATTGCACTGTATAGTCATTGTAGATGTCAAATTGTTCCTAGTGTTCCGTGTAAAGCCCTCCACTTCAAACTGGTTGTGTTCTATATTATATGCAAAATAAAACGCTAAAAAAGGCAGCAATTCCTGTCAACAGCCATTTCGCACGAGCCTCTTGGGATCCGGAATTAAAAGCCGGGGTTGACTGCGGGACGGGCATAGTTGAGGTGTACTTTATCGGATTTCTCGTGGTTTTACCATTTAAGCCCGTAGAAATCTTGGTCATTGAAAGTGCAGATGCTGTTGACGTTGCCTGGGCGGTAGTCCGATGCACCACTGTCTTAGTTGCTTTTACGGAAGTTTGCTGGGACGATGAGATTCGTCTTGAATTCTGTTTCAGAATACTTGTTGTTGTTGGATAATGCAAGTTACTGCGGGAACTTGTCCAACGCGAGCTTGCTCCCAAGGTCTGTGGGGCTGGATAGCACTTTGGAGTGCTACATATATGTTGAGTGATTGGAGTTGCAGAACTTGATGCGTAGGAAAATAGTGGATTCGATGGAGGGATCGGACGCAGTCGAGGAAGGCTAGTAATTACAATACCACTAAAAGCCAAACACTGTAGAGTGAAGAAAGAAAGAAACACAAGCTTGATAATCATGGCGATTGTTCTCTGTGATAGACATCTTAGAAGATAAACCTGAAAAAAACCATCGCATTTATACTACAAGTCTGCTCAAACTAGTCACTGAATGCTCCTTTCCGAATGTTCTTTTTGGCATGCTCCTTTCCGAATGTTCTTTTTGGCATGCTCCTTTCCGAATGCTCTTTTTGGCATGCTCTTTTGGTATTCTCCTTAGACAGAATCGACCACCGGACTTCCCAGCCACTCGTTGTTAATTGGGTAACAAATATAGCATGGCTTACCTCATTGGAGTCAATGTATTGATAACTACAAGAATGGGTTTTGCTTTCAACTGCATGTGAATATTGCATGGCACAAATTTACTTATAAATAAGTTTACCAACAGGATGTGCTCGTCAGATCCCAATTTACGCTACATCCTAATAGCGACTAGAGTAGGGATAGTGCCGAAAAATCACTTGATTGCCTGGAGCATAAACCGATTGATGTGAAAGGTTTAACCTAATAAGCTTTGATACCTATAAGTCCAACAAGCATCCGAAGAAAGTGTAACTCCAATAGACGTGTCAGCATCGAAGCGGTTAAAGTCGCCTCCTCCAAATTCCATATACAAGAAAAATTGCCATACTATATAATAACCACAAGTAGCTTTCAATAAATGCTGTAGTGAGTCTTGTGGCAAGCAAGGTGTCGTCAATTGCCCCAGAAAGAACTGGAGGCCCTGTGTATTTGCTGGTTGGGATTGAAGATTGAGTGGAAGCTGGAGTGGGGCAGTATTCGGTGACAGGAATGTTCATCCAGTTGAGGTCCTTAGGAGCCAAGGTTCCCTGAATAGAAGTAGTCTTCTCCTTGGCATAACAATATGCGTATGTCGTTCCTGCGATATTGCAGGATACCGAAGCAGTGCTGCAACGAATTTGATATTAGAAACGACGTGACAATTACTCCTTCTTGGTAACTTACTTCTGCTGCTTATCGATATTGATAAGTTGTATTGAACTTGGTGCTGCAATAACGGTCACGCCTTCTGGATGAGCACCACAAGTTGCAGTGTCTACCGGCGTTGGGCAGGTGACTAGATAGCTGGTCACATCCTTATTCTGGTACATGCAGCTATTAGATGCAGTTCTTCATAAGAGTTTCGATACAAATACCCTTCCTAAAACACTGGCTTGGAGCTCGCGATCCTTGAACCCGGGTAGTAGTAAGCTAACTGTCCGGACAGCCGCAAGAGTAGTGGCAGAGAAAAACAGGAGGATAATGCCCAAATTCATTGTGGACGGATTATCTGGTATGATTGCGGAACCAGGCATGGGTGAAGAGTGACTATAAAACCTGACATGAGACCCGATGGGGCGGAACGCCCACGGTGGGGCGCTATCACACTGCATGGTTCGGCGAACCGCCCACGATTGACTCCCAGCCACTCACCTGTCATGCGGTCCCTCCCGAAGATCATGTTCAACAATAGTACTTCTAATTTTGGGTTCTTATTTCAAACCATGGTTATAAATCTAGTCTTTTCAGAGGAATCGGGTCAAATACTAAAACTTGGAAGATTTTAATAACAATACTTCAAAGCCATGTCCAGCACAGCCAACCGTAAACGCGCGGTGGAGCGTAAAAACTGCCGCGAGGAATTAGTGAGCCAATTAGGTATAGATTATTATTTGTTATAATTATTTGATTCAACTAACGGTGACCTATAGGCAAACTAGGCCTTTATATCCATCCATCAGAAGTACGCCTTCATCCTCTTCCTAAAGACCAATACCAATGGTCTTTCGACGAAAGTTTTCGCCATCTGTTCGACAGAAAGCTCAGTGACATGTCTACAAACTCATATATTGAGCTTTGTAGAGCGCTCAGAACTGGGAATGTACGAGCAACGGTAATTCCAGAGTCACAAGAGAAGGCTGCTCAGAAAAGCACTGTTTCAGAACTTGAGGAAAGGATTCAATCCGCCATGGATATGAATGAGAGATTACAAACGGAGCTACAGGATAGCCATGACCGAGAAGCTGGCTTGCGTCTACAGAACGATCGTCTCCGAAAGATCATTTTCCTCTATACCAAGAGGACCAAAGGGTTCTATCAGACCGTGATTCAGGCGCAGTCTCAGGCTCAAGGCGTTCTTGACACATTAAGCACTATCAGCAAAAACATCAAATAGGCAAAATGTGAAGCTAGATTACAAAGAGTAGCCAGACTCAATTCTTAAATAAAGGTGCAATCTTTGCCAGCAGTACTGTCTAGATGGATCCCCAACGCATATAGCAGGCGGCTTTCCGAGGCCGATAGCCTGTGTGATGTTCTTTGAAGACTTTGCCGGATGGATAGACCGACAGTTTGGGTATTGTAGGCAAGCTCGAGGAAAGCGGACTCCCTGCAGTAATGTGACGACGCTTTGATCAGGGCGTCTCGCAGTAGCTGGTAGATTTCGCTTGTGTCACTGAAGAGCCCCATGAGCGCTTCCTGTGCTTCTTGGTGTAAAGCGACCTCTTGGCGAAGGCGTCCGATCTCATACTGGAGATCTTCAAATGTTGGGGGAGGATCATGTTTGGACTTTTGAAGATATATCGGAAGACGCTCCATATTGACAGTTCTGCCTCCGTTTCGCATAATAATATGGTCCAATCGGGTGATCTCAGTGCTTTTAGGCTTCGGTGGGCTCATCTCCATATTGATACTGGAAAAAGTAGGCTTCAATCGTTTCTTAGTAATATTGAGGTGACTCAAGAAGTACAGCAACAAGAGCAAGTCGAAACAGCTATATAACACAAGCTCGCACGAGTTTCCTTGATGACCTGACCCACCCCGCTAAAATATGTTTGATTGCCCAAATGTGCACGGCGGCTCGCCCACGAGGGCCCACTCGGGATCACGTTCAAAGTTCGGTGGATCCGGTACTGGCGGAAGACGTACGCGTAATGGTGCGAAGTCATCGTAGGTTCGCGTTTGTGGATGTTCCACCGCCTGGTCTAGTCTCAATACAATTTCCTAATTTCGACGCTATAAGTGGGAAGTACCTGTTGCAAAGCTGGAATATTGTCGTGCGTCTTAAAAATCCACTGGCGATTCGAGGTGTCTGTTAAAACAACCACTGCTTTTAAATTGAAAACGGCACAGAGCTGACGGATTTTGCGAAAGACGGTCCTGCGACGTCGGCCCTCGTTGGTACGAACTGGAGATGTCTCGTTCATTTTGTTTGGGAACTTGAGTGCGAATGCTTCTTTGTTGGAATGAACAGAACTACAGGGGCTCCTATATAGTTTGCATGCATTCTAAAATTACTGCTACGTAAGCGCCCACGATCGTAGGCGATACGAGGACGTGGTCTAAACAGCCGTCTATTTTTAAGCCCTCATCACATAAAAGCTCCTTCACTCCAGATATTATTACGCATCAGCACCATGGAGCTCGTGAATATCTATGCTATCTCCTTGGGCGGACTCTTCGTTGCTATTTTCTGTTTCAACAAAAGCCGTATATTGTTCCACTTGGCTCTTAGACTCATACGGCATCTCACTCGACAAGGCCTCTTCTTTGCGCTTAAGCATGTTGTCTACCCTTTGGTCCTTCAGAGGAAATCAAGGCTTTGGGTGATACTGCAGGTCATATATTGGGCTGGAACAATATCAAGCAACTTTATTGCAACGTCAGGTTTGAAAGCTATCGAAACACGCGCAGGCAATATTGCCCTCGTCAACCTCCTTCCACTATTTTTTGGCGGCCACCTTAGCCTCCTCGCGGACATTCTAGGGGTACGCTGGAAGTCCTATATACAAATTCACAGCACATGTGGAGTGATGGTGTGTATTCAGACAATGTTTCATACATTCCTTGCAATACACCGACAAGGGTGGTCCCCTGAAAAAAGGCTTCAGCTATACGGAATACTGGTTAGCTTACCCTACTTTCGAACCGGAATATGAGGCTCACAAAACTCCAGGGTAGCTCAAGCATAGCATTGTCCGTATTGGTCGTTTTGGTCAGGAAATGGGCTTTCGAATTATTCTCCAAGATTCATTTCGCGGCAGCGGTTGTGATATATGCCGCTCTTTGGCAACATTTAAAGCTTCAAAACAGCTTCTCTCAACTATATCTTCTAGTGGGGGGTGTGTCCTTTCTTTGCTCGAGCACAATTCGGTGGATCCTGATTCTCTTCCGCAATATCAAGTTGCCGAAAATTGGCTCCCGGGCAAGCGTACTACGAATCGAGAAGTCAGATGCTGCTGAGCTTCTCATCTCAGTCAATCGGCCATTTCGTGTTGGACCAGGAATGATGCTATACCTATGGATGCCAGGTATCAGCCTCTTCTCTACTTTCCAAAGCCACCCATTCTTTATAGTATGGTGGGAGAACAACCCCGATGGCAAGGCCATCAGGCTGTCTTTACTAATAAAAAAGCAAAATGGCTTTACAAGGCGGCTAATAGAACACCCTGCAAAGCAATTCCTTGTCTGGATTGAGGGGCCTTATGGAGTAGCGAGCCCTCTTCGCGATTACAATCGAGCCCTATTAGTAACGACTAGTATCGGCATTACTGCTCAGATGTCCTATATACGGACTTTGGTCGAAGCAAATAGGAGCCAGAAAAACCCTTGTGATATATTCGTTGCGTGGCAACTCGATCATAAATGTACGTCAGTCCACTCGTGAAGATGGCTCAATTGGTTTACACCTATTAAAGCAGAGCTCGACTGGGTGAATCATTGGATGGATCAGCTGCTGGAGATTGACAAAGGAATATATGTAATACCAGTTTCCCCGTCATATTCAGGCTTCCACTGACTTTTACGAGAAACTTAAGTTTGCGATATACCTCTCGTTCGAGAAGAAAAGTGTGGAAGAGCCGCAGCCGTGGAACAGCACACATCAAAGGATATTCAAGATTCCTGGCCCGATGAACGCACAGAAACTGGTAACACAAGGGTTCTGGACTGACAGAGGGAAGTCCCTGGTGACTGGTATGTACTACCATGTATAAAAAGAGCTAATATCTAATTGAATGTAGTATCTACAAGCCCTTCGTTCTGTAAAAAGCTCCATGAAGTGGTATCGACTTACATGACTGAAATCGTGGACCTTGTCGACCTTTCCTTTCCCGTTAGAAAAAGGGAGAAGATACAGGGTCAACCTTCTGTTGGATAGTTAATAGCTAATAGAACTATTTTGGAACATTGGAAGTGTGCACAGTCGTATTGAAAATATTTCCCTTCTCGGCACACACCGTTTGCTTCTCGAACTATACAGAAATGCATAGAGATCGCCATCGATCTTATTAGTTATACCGTAGTAGACTTTTAGTTTATCTTCTGCAGCACGAAGAGAGGAAAGAATCATCTGCTTCCAAGGCACCCTTTTGCGTTTAAGCTGACGAATTGACTTCTCAAGATGGTAAAAGAGCTTGTTGTAGATATTAAAGACGAAATGAATATGACGCCCTTCGTCTGTGAGGGAAGGCTGGTAAACCTAAAGAAAGATTGGAGAATCCAAAGATACTCAATTTGTCGCCATTCCTCCTGGCTTAGGGCAAAGTGAGGATGATTGTATTGCGAACAGAAAGCCTCAAATGCTGTAGTCGTTTTACCCGTCGAAGCATAAGGAATATGGAATTCCATCTTGTTTTCACATCCTGGATTGGTGCAAGCTTTGGTTCTTCGGTTTGAATGCTATAAAAGGTCTCTCGCCGCTGTTGAATTGCGTTGATGTAGATAGCTAAGTTTCGAACCTAACAACAATATTAGAAAATCAGTAATAAGAAGAGATAGTACAAACCTTATTCAAAGTATCCACAATATCTCTCTTCTGCTGCCTTGTGCGAAGATGGCAAACGCGATCTTCAGACCAGTTTATCTCAGCGGTCTCATTCTTAGGATTAGCCTTCATTTGCCCAAGGCGATCTTTTAAACTAAGCTGAATGATATGTGCAATATAGGGGACCCGGATAATTGTTAAACGATTGTTAAGCTTAAGTATCTGAATCGATTCCTGGATGCTTGTTATTACTGTGCTATTATTTGATGCGTTATCCGTGGTTACCTCAAGTACGCGATCTGTAGGCTGGCTTGTGGAGGGAGTAGGTGTAGGGTGTTGGGTGTCGTCGGGGACGAAGAAGGGAAGATTATCTATGAAGTCATCTTCATAAACAGGAGAGGATAGTATATCAGCAGGGTAGACCCTTTAGTACTAAAATATATTTCTAAGGGGGAAGTTCCGCTTGGATTTTATAAGCGAGGTATAAAAGGCCCCATTCCCTTCTTTCTCTTACTTCCCTTCTTCCTCTTACTACTCTATTCGCTCTGTGTTCATTCTTTACCCTTCTGTGATTATCATGATACTCTACATCGACCGGCTTCTGATACAAATCAAGTGTGACCTTAGAGCTATGTCGTTTTTGAACGAGGCCATACAATGGGAGAGTATCCTTAACGCATCCTGCTCCCCTGATGCCGCTCAGCGAGTACCAGCTCTCTTCCGAGGCGTCTCCCCTCTTACACTTCGTGTACGACTTGATCGATGGCCCGGATACGACCCCACCAGCAACGAAGAGCAGTTTTGGGTAGAGGTGAACGGTCCCTGCGCCACAGATGACCTAATCTGGCAGCTTTGTTGCCACCTTATGCAACACCCTACAGATCGTGCGTGGGAAGCATACATGTCACTCGACTGTGAGGATCTTATGCGCCGCTCCTATCAGGCACGGCTGTTGCGACAACAGGATTTCCTTAATACCAGTCCCGGTCAGACCCAGCTCCAGCCCCAGCTACCAGCGCCACCCGCTAAGAGGCTCTTGGTCTTGCCTATGTTTTCTGGGACTGTGGACGCAGACCTTCTCCCACCTTGGCATATTGAGGGGCACGAGCTCTGGGGTTATGGGATATCTTTACTTTGGAGAATGGCTGCTCAAAACCTGGCAAATAACCAAGGTAATCGGGTGCAATGGCATATCACCCTGATGCCATGCGATATGGATCGACTAGATGATCTAGAGAGGCAATATCCACGAGGGCCACAGGGTAGAGAAGATATGTGATAGCTTGATAAGTAGAAGAAATAGCATCGAGTGTGGCTAAAAACTCCTGTGGGAAATATCGAGGTGTAAAATCGACTTAAGGCCGATAAGCCTACCCTTGTATATACTAATATAGATACAATTTATTATAATCGGGAGATATTGTGATAAAAAACACTATATTCCATGCGTACACACAAAACAGGTGTAAAGAACAGTAATTTATTAAGATGATTTAGCTTTTTTATCCATCCAAGTAAGGGAAAAGTATCGAAAATTTATGCATATACGGGTCGGGTCTGGGTCGCAAATTTTTGGGTGACCCTCTTGAGGGTCGGGTCGCGGGTCTGAGATTTGGACCCGGACGGGGATCGCGCCGAGGTCTAAGACCACTATCAGCACCACTAAGACATTTAACTATGGTCGCTATCGTATTGAACTTAGGCTTTTCTTGTAACTCGCTAGCCTTGTGACGGATGCCAGATCTGAGATGAACAGAGTGCAATTACCGAAGAGAACTAATCTGGAGAAGGAAGAAGAGAGGACGCGAGACGCAGGCGTACACAAAAAATATGCGGTGTCACCTGACCCTCGAACCTCCTTCGACCGTTCTGCCCGTCTATGCTTACCGCTTACCTGAAACGTCTCATTGGCGATAGTAAGTATTTCGGCTGAAATGTGAGATCTTTGACGACCTGCTCACAAGCCTTACGACAAACCGTCCTTAAGCGATCTTAGACCTAAGATCTAGGTTAGTCTACTCCGCGATCTTTAGGGAGGGCCCTACCGGATTGGGATCGAATTTACTTTCGAATTTACTAAGGAATGGTTGGGCGCTAAGGATATACAAGTCTTTCGGGTCTATTTTACCATCCTTGTCTGTGTGACGGAAGCCAGATCTGAGACGAACAGAGTGCAATTATCGAAAATATCTGAGCTAGAGAAGGAAGTAGAGAACGCGTGGTGCGGACGTGCGATAAACATATGGGGTGTCACCTGACCTGCGGACCGCCTTCCGTCCGTTCTGCCCTTCCATACTCACCGCTTACCAGAAAGGTCTCTATTGCATTTCGGCTGAAATGTGAGGTCTGGGACGATCTGCTCACAGTCTGACCTATTACGTAGGAATGTTTATATTCTCCCCGAAATCATCTGATACCACAGCATTTTCGCAGATGAAATATATCGAGGCTATTATCTAACGTATCTAGCCGAGGGAGAATGAACCGAAAGATCAGCGAGCAAAGATGTGTGTGTATGTGTAGCTATCTACACTATCTGAGAGCAAATGTGGGGAGGCGCGCAGTGGTGCCTCAGGCACCGGATGACGCATCCGGACAAAATGTCTTCAATCCATATTTTTGTTCTTATTTTTCTTCCTGCTCGCCTTTCTCGAGGCCTTGACGATTGGTTTGATTTCCTCCTCTGGATAAGGGGGCGCGGCTTCGTCAGTAGGTCCATCCAGAGCCTCAGGAGGGTCCATCTGTTCGTTCGACGAATCAGAAAGTTCGGATTCATCCGTATCCAATCTCACTTCCTCACATATAGATCCATAAATACTATCCTTTGCCAGGTAGTCGTCCGCTAATAGAGGATCGAAGCTAACTTCTGTAGAGGAAATTAGTTTCCTAAAGTTAATTAAATTTAGAGTGAGGGCTGAAATACCGTCGGTCTTTGTCCTAACAAATCGTTTGCAAGTCTCCGAGCCTTTGGTCAAGATCAGGAGCTCCTTGTTGAGCTGCTCACGAATTGTTTGACTTTCCTTTGATTCACCAGCAATCTTCATGATAAGACTTGCTGGCATATCAAACACGGTCACCGGTGACAGGATTCGGGACAGCGAGGACATGAGTCTACCTTCCACGACTTCGTTGGCAATATCATCAACAAATCGCTTCAGTGCAACCTGCCTTTTATTAGATTGACAAAAATTCCAAAGAAAACGAGCTATGAGTCACCTTGTAGTAAGCCAGCATACAGTCCAATGCTTCAATGGATGCAAAACGCACCATATCTGGTTCCGATTGCTGCAACAGTGATTTGAGAAGTTGTTCAAGATTGATTGAATGCTCTGTGTAGTAAGGATCCTTCAAACTATCAACCCCAAAGAACCGCTTTAAGATCTTGGCGAGCTCGTATTCCTGGCGCTCGGCCCGGATCTTCTGCAGGGTTTCCGTGAAGTAGTGATTGTAAGTAATCGGATGCCCTGTCTGGTGTGGCGCAAGGAGTTCCCTCGTCTTGGTATCGATTTCCCGTTTGATGGAATCACAGGTTGGGACTATAATCTCTTCGATCACTGCAGCCGATGTGGCTTCATCTGTGACATATTTGACCACAAGAGCGAAGAATTCTCTGGCAACGGCCCATATACCATCCGTGTGGCTGCGGGTCAGCTGTTCCCACGGGGAGCACTGTTCCAAGAATAGGTCACGGACAATCATCGGATTAAATGTCCCAGGTAGCTCAAGGCCCCTAGTTCTCTTGATGAGATAGCCGATGTGCTTTATATACTCCTCACGAGTGACTCCGACCTGGTGCTTGGCCGGTATCTGTCCATCATTGGGCTCACAGATGCGTCGATAATGACCGCGGCGGCTGATACGCTGGGCGAATTCTTCATTGGAGTTCTGCACTATAGCTCGTATCCTTTTATGATATCCATTGGCCGAATGAGCATCGCCGAAAAAAGGATCATTGTATGTGCCATCAGTTGCCGCTTTCACAAGCTCCTGGACGGACTGGCCAATATTCAGAAGATACGACTTCTGCTCGTCGATGGTGATTCGAGGCTCGCCAAGTCTTTGTAGGCGAGTTCTGCAGTGGTTGGCTTTATCTTCTATCTCTCTGATCAAGCTTGGTAGCTCGGTGGCGATCTGCGAAAGCAGCACCTTACTCAGCCGCGTCCGCAGGCTATCGATGCCAGTTAGTGAGCTTGGCAAATCTTCCCATATCCCCCGCGAGAAAAACTCCTGTTCCTCGGCATCGCGCTCTTTTAGGCTCCAGTGGCCTTTATCCATGTCCATGTTTTTGAGGACGTGCCACCCAAGCCGAAACTCCACGTCCTGATTTTTTGCTAACGACACAAACATCGTTTCACTCTCGGACCCGGCAGCCAGGGTATCAGGCTTTGTTATGATGCCTAGTGTTCGTTTCCCAGACGGGTCAGCATCTCGAGCCAGCTTAAGGACGATTTGATTGGCAAAGTCATTCTTGGCAGACACAACGGCCAGGACAATGCTGCGCGGCTCTTTCATATAGGACTGGACCACATCCTGGACAAGCTGAACATCCACCGCCGACTGTTGTTTGGTTTCCGAATGGATAAGTCCAGGGAGGTCAACAATGGTCAGATGGGGGCGGTCGGGACCCGAAACCTCGACCCGTAGGAGGTCATTTGAGAAAGCTTTCCCGTAGGTCGTTATTCCCATGGCCCCTTTAGCTTTTTCAATCAATATGGGTAGACCTTCAAAGCTGTCTAACCGTTCGCAGAAATCACCAAGTGATCGTTGTTCAACATCGCTGCGCGTGTGGTGAGGCACGATAGATACACGAATGCCAACATGAGAATGTTTTCGGAGGACAAGCTCTGTAGGAAACCGGGTACACAGGTTGCTTTTGACAGGAAACCCAACACCGGATATCGCCTCAAGGACGGAGCTCTTGCCCGAGGACTGGTCACCACAGACAATAATCTGCGGTAGAGAGATATAATGGCTAATACCCTGAGAGCGGAGGGTATCGATCGAATTGAGAAGATCCAGTTGCTCCTCAGTACATAGATCCCGAAGGGCATCGGTATAGAAGTCTCGCAGCACCATTTCGAGGATGTATAATAACGTAAAAGAAAGAGATCCTATGGATTAAAATTGGTTTTAGCACAAGATTGGCCAGAAGAAGAGCTTCTTGTGTATTAATCTGTGTGACTTACCCGTGTAACCGATCTACTTGTCAGGGTAGAGGGCCTGTCGATCAGGTAAAGAAGCAATAGCGGGTGTATTTCGATTGCAGTGATGAACCGAATCTTGAGGAGATTCAGTAGTAGGGAAAGGGGGGGGGGCCCACTAATTTAGACTCACCATTGGTACTTTTGCATGTATTTCTCTCACTATAATTTATCATTTCACGATATTTA
>JAXQJW010000130.1:0-221894 GCA_037042135.1 Penicillium sp. PG113-03A | reverse complement strand
ATAGGACACTTTATAGTTCGATAGACAATAATATCTATAAAAGAAAGGTATTTCTAGGAGGATATAACCTTAGATATTACTAATTATATAAGTAAGTATAAGATCTACTAGAAAAATACAATCTACTACTATAAACCTTATAGATTGCTAGAATCTATACTAACTACTATAAAACTAATATAATAGGTAAGTATAGATTTTATTATAGGGTTGCCGCCCTCTTCTTAGGGAAATAGTGTATTTAATATAATTTTGGTAATTATTGATATATTTACTAAATTCGCTATTTATCTCCTATATATAAAGATAATTAATACACTAGAGTTAGCGGACCTCTAGTATAAGCAATTCGCGGTAATCTATAGAGCCCTAGAGAATTTAGTTAGTAACTATAGAAGTCTTTTTACTAGCGAGTTCTAGTCTATATTTTACAACTAATTAGGCTTAAAATAATAGTTATCTATAGCCTTCTACCCTTAAACCAATAGATAGACTAAGAGATAAAATCAAATATTAGAATACTACCTACGCTCTTATATCTACTAATAGTAGGATAACTAGGCCTATTAGCTCCCCCTCGCTTAGTTTTTATATAACCAATCTCTATATAGTATACTACCGAATCACTAGTCTCTAGTAGAACTTCTAATAGGTTATCAACCTAATATATATACTAATATCCCTTATATAGAAGATATAGAAGTCCCTATAGGTATAGACTACGCTAATACTATAGAGTCGATATAGAAACTCCTTATAGAGAGACTTAAAAAGGCGAAATCTATAATAAAGCGATAGTATAATAAAAAGTATATAGAAAAATAGTTTAATATTAGGGACTAGGTTTATATATAAACTAAAAACCTAGATACTAGACGCCCTAATAAAAAGCTAGACTATAAAGTGGAAGGTCTATTTAAGATTATCGATATAATCGGAAATTAATCTTATAGACTATATCTTATACTATAATAGAGAAATATTTATCCGACCTTCTATATAAGTGTTTTAGAACCTTACTATAGGCCCCTACTAAATTTCGATAGAGCGCCTAATCTAATCCTAATAGATAGAGAGTTCGAATAGTATATAGATTATATCGCTAAATAGAAAGGTTCTACTAGAAACTATTAATTTCTAGTATTCTAGAAGGGTTATCCTATATTAGAAGCTATATAGAAGCCGCAAATTAATATAGAAAATATAATTATAATAGAAGATTTTGTTAAAAAAGAGAAAAATCTACTATAGAAATAGGGCTATAAGCGAAAAATAACTAAAATATATAGATAGCCCTATAGTAGACCAAGAAAAAGGAACTAAACTAAGTAGAGGTTTCCTCCGCGAGAGATATACTAGCCGCGCTAGCCGAACCCTTACCCTCCCTATCTCTACGCCTATTTTTATCGGGCCTCTCTATATAAGGGTTAGGGTCCTTATAACCCTTTGCCCGCTTTAGGGCCCGCTTCTTAGCGATATTTTTAGCGACCTTAGTCGCCCTAGCTATAGCTTCCTACTTCTTATAGTATATAGTCGCTATAAGCTACGCAACTATACGCTCCTATCTTCCCTCTATTAATTCTAGGGCCCTATAGGCTATAGTCTTATATCGGGCGTCGATCTATTATTATATTAGCGCTCTAGTCCGCTTAATCCCGATTAAAAACGCTTATATATCTATAAACGTAGTGCTATTTGCAATAGCGCTAGTAGCTTATAGCGCGCCCCTCCTATAGAGTGTATAGTAGATTCGCTATAAAACAACTATAGTAGGGGAGTAGGGGGCCTATAGGGGCACTACTAGAAGCTATAGACGCTACTATATTATTAGCCCTCGCTAGGGCCACTAACTTGTTTAGTAGGTTGATAACCCGCTCGATATCTTTGCGGCCTAAGGCCGTACTAGATAATACCGCCTTCTTCTTCGGCGTAGGGCGCTTAAGCGCTATTTTTCAATAATATTTTTGTGCTATTCAAGACCTATATAAGCTCAAATCTATCAATTCTATCTTACTTCGCTAACTAAATTATTAGGAAGGAGAGGGAGAGAGACTACTCTCTCAAGATAACTTACTATAGGAGATATATATAAAAAAGATAGTAGTAGGGAGGTAGGAGGGCTTCTAGGAGGGTAGGAGAGGATTGCGAGAGAGAGAGAGAGATAATCAATAAAATACTCTAATATCTCTCTATATATATAGGGCGTAATATATTTTAACCCTATTAAATTTACTTAGTTTATATATACCCTATTAAATTACTTTATCTATATTTAGGCCTCTTAAAGACACTAGTTTCGAAGGAACCCCTCTATTAAAGACCTAATTCGGCGATCTTTAAAGCTATTTATAAAAGCTTCTTTCTCTATATCTACTCCGAGCGAGTAATTAACTAATTAGTGTCTAATCCGCCGACGCTATAGAGGTTTTTATTATCCCTTATAGACTCTCGCCTTTATTAGTATAATATACTCCTTCTTTAATATTTTATTATCTATCTATATCCTCTTGTATTTGTAGTTTTGAACCCTTCTAAGAGGAATTCTAAGACCTTCCTATCGATATTAGGGGCTTAGGCCGCGCCCTATAAGAAAGGGGAGAGTTGTTATAATAGACTTTATATACAATAGATTTATAGAGGTTTTGTATTTAATAATCGGATATCCTATATTTTATTATATAGATACTAAGGAGCTTAGTTATAGCCCGTCTATATATTTTGTGTGTAATCGATAATTCGGAAGAATTAGAGATTAGCTTTATAATTAATCCAAGTCCGTCCTTTTGTTTATATTCGATCGGTCTCTACCTAGTACTTCGGTAAATCCTCTTAGGTAATAAACCATTAGGAACCCCCGGTTCCTATATTAATCTAAGGTTAAGTAGGACCTTAGCAACTTCCTTATGCTATAAGCGGGGTAAGATACGTAGATTATAAAGGGCCTTACAAAGCTACTAAACCTTCCCTAGAATCGTATACCCTTCTAGTAGGTTAGTATATACGTCCGAATCTAGATTACTATTTAGGAAGGCGTTGACCACGTCTAATTAGATTAATTTAAGATTAAATATAGCTACTAGAGTAAATATTATCTAAGCTATCCTTATAGTAAGGGTTGCGGCCTGTTTTTTACCTATAGAGACGACTTATAGATCACCTCTTACGTAAATCCTTGCTTTATATTTTAGGAGTAAATCGTCTATATCAAATTTGTAATTAAAAACCTATTTTAAGGGTAAAATCTATACTCTATAGTCCTTAGGGCGGTCTATAAGATAGAATATTTCTTTCGACTTTAATCTATCGATCTCCTTTTGTATTGCTTCTATAAACGCCTACTAGTATAGGTATTTTAGTACTTCTTTATATATCTTCGGTAGCGGTATAAGATCGTTATAGTAGATAGATAATAGTTAGTTCTTCGGAGCGAAGAGACCTATTATAAACGCTTAAAGAGCCACTAGGTGTCTATTATTAATTTTATTATCTAGATTATCAATAATTTGGGTATAATATACCTCAAAATCATCCTCTCTCTTTTGTCTATAAGAGCGGGGTCTAGATAGGATATTCTCTTTATTAATACCTACTAGATTAAAGAAATAGTTTAGTATCGGAGCGGCGGGAGGTTATTTAGTAGGAAGTAGAGGTTGCTTAGGAGTAGTAGCGTAGGGTTATAACAAGCTTATTAGCTAATCCTATATTAACTAATCTTCTATATCTTTCTCTCTCTTATTATCTCTCTATTCTTCTCTTTCTCCTAAGCTCACTAGCGTTGGATTATTAAAAGGTATACTCCCTAGTATAATAGGAGTCTATAGTAATAGTAGTGACCCCTCTACCCCCTAATCTATAGTAGTAGGCGGAGATTATAATAGTTCTAGCGTTAGCTAGAAAGATTAGTTTGTTTTATCTCTATTAGAGATTTCTTAAGATAGTTACTCAACTATAGACGGCTAATCTAATAGCTAATTGAATAGCTAGTTAACCTATTTGCGATACTAATTCTAACAATTTATTAGGTCTACTAGTACTAACTATTAAAGTGTTTTAGGATAAAGATTATCCTATAGAGGAATCTCTTTATCTATTCCCTACTCTATAGTAGTATTAAAATCTAATAAGATCTCTAGCTCCTATTGAATCGGCTCTCTAACTAGCTAGTATGGTTATATCTCTATAGAATATTTCCTTCCTTTATCGAAGATAGTATCTCGCACTATACAAACCCTTTGCTTCCCTTAGGCCTATAGAAACTAGATTCTCTAGATATTAGATACTATATAACCTACTAAGAAACCAATCTCGGCGTAGGGTAATATTTTATCCTATTTTGCAATTTTGTTAATCCTATAGTAGGCCAACAACCTATATAGTCTAATATTTACAAGGTTCGGTAGTAGTTTTACCCTATAAGTAAACTAATATACTTTGTTCTAGGGAATTATCTACCTTCTATCAATTCTTATAGGTATATAGTTTATAATATAAATCGCTACTCTTTATACTTTAGGCTAGAGATTAAGAGGTAAGTTCCCTTTATAGAGAAGAGTATAGGTCCTCTTGATTAATACTATACCTAATCGCTCTCTAGGACTATTTATCTTAGGTATATTACTAATAGTAAACGTCCTAATAAATCCTTCTAGATATATTATCTTATCTATTAAACTACTAATAGACTTCTTGTTATCCAAGTAGAAGACTTTTAATAGTAAGTTCAACTACCAATCTACCTAAGCGATAAATAGACGAACTATTTCTTAATACCTATTTTTACTCTTATAAGAGTAGGTATAATATAACTAGATACCTTCGATATAGAAATAGGTGATCTAGCGATTATTATTGTACCTAGTATCTATATCTATTAAATCAAAGTATACCCTACTATACTATCCGAAGTGCTAACTAATATTCTAGCGCGATATCTAGCGTAGGGTATCAATTATCTAATAGGTCTTATATATCGTAGATACACTATCCCTATTTTTCTCTTTGATTATAATACCTTCTATAAGCTTAGGGAGCTTTGATATAGTAGTATAGTTAGTATACCTAAGCCGTTAGTGCTATAATTCTATTAATCCCTCCTATAAGAGGGGTTTTTCTAACCTTTTAGTCAATATTATAGTATAGGTTTGAAATTCCTTTAATCTATCACCCCCTCTCGGCTAACTAAATAGATATAGATTCTAATTATCTAGATATACGATAAGGATAGGTTCTCTTCTTTATAAGAGTAAGTACCTATTGTCTAGGTCCTAACTTCCTCTCTTCTATTAGATATAGGTAGTTAATATAAGATTGTAATAGAATCCTAGTAAGTATAGAGTATTTATAAGAGCAAGTTTAGCTATTTTACTAGAGATAGGGTAGATACCCCTTAGGATAGTGGTTCTAACCCTAAAAGCTAGTATATAACTATCTCTAGTCTTTAACCTTGTTATCGTCGGTTAGAAATCTATAAATAAGCTCCTATTGTTATATATATAGGTATTTGATCCCGAATCTAAGATCTACTAATCCCTACTAATCCCTTTCTATATAGAGAGGCTCGATCTAGCAAATATAGTAAATTTATCTAGTTATTGATCTAATCTAGACTACTAGTTTGATCCCTACTTACTAATTTTCTTATAGATCTACTTATAATAACTAGGATCTTTATTTAAGACCTTAGCTATCGCCTTCCTTTTAGATTCTCCGAAGGGAAAATCTTCTAGTCTCGCTAGATTGGCTTTATTGATCCTCTAATACTTCTATAGTTTGTGATTATTACTCCTATAGGGATAGGGCTATTTTTTGTATAGTTGCTTCTTATCCTTCTTTTAAGACTACTACTACTAATCTATTTGCTAACTAGCTTACTATTACTAACCTAGTTAGGCCTCGGAATATCCCTAGAAGGTTGAAAATATAATATTTTACAACTATAGGGTTTTTATACTATCTTTAGCAATTAGATCTATACTATAGGTAGACCAAAGACTTTATATTATCTTAGATAAGGGTATATCTTTATTTTGAATATAAACCCTCTAGTTTATATTGTTCTACTAGGTATATCTAACTAGTTTTATATAGTATAGGAAGTAGAGTTGCTACCGCTAGTTATCCTCTAGTTTATATCCTATATAGATTGCTTTCTTCCTAAGCTATTAGAATTTATTAATCTATACAAAAATATTATTACCTTTCTTTAGCGGGGTAATACTAAATATAATAAAATAGAGATATATATCTACCTTCTAGGATAAGGAATCTCTAAAATTTTTAGCTAGGTATTTAATCTTCCTATAAACTATTAGAATATCCTTAATATCTCTCTAAAGGGTTAGGTTAATAGTAGCAATAATCTATCTTTCTATCTCTTCTAGAGCCTTTTACTCTTTAGAATACCTCTCTTCTTTCCTTTTAAATATATCCTACTAACTATTCTAGCGTAGATACTTATCCTTATCCTTAGGCACTTCCTTAGATAGGGATTCTAGTTTAGGGATAGGATTAACGTCTTCGTTTTTTAACTTAGGGTTATAGAGCTTCTATACTTTCCGATTATTCGCTATTATAAAAAGGGTATTATGCTATAAGTCCTAGTCTAATTATTTAGTTAGTTTAACGCCTTATTAGGCGGAGGATTTCACTAGATCAAGCTCTATAACGCTATATAGTAATTAATAGACGTTCCGAAATAGGAATTTTAGGGTTTTTTAGGGTTTTTGGTAGGTTATATTACTTTAAAGATCGGTTTAAAGCTAATAATTAATACTATCCGGGCTTATAACTATCTAAAATAGAGGTCTAATCGAATCCGTCTACCAATAGGCGCTTAAGGAGATAGGCAAAAAATCTAAATTATAACTAACCCCTAAATGCTCAATTTAATATAGGGTTTACTAATAAAGTAGAGACGCAGAGTTTTCTCTCTCATAACGCAATCTCCATCATCCGCTCAGGGATCCACAAAACACCGAATTCTGTCCGACATGGAGTTATGCGGGCTTCGATACGACGGCAAATACCATTGGGTACGCCGTCATGTTTCTCGCCGCATATCCAGAATGGCAGGCATGGATCCGGGAAGAGATCTGCGGACTTGAGAAGGTATCATAGTCGGAATAAGAGGTCTTCGCAGGTATCACCGTGTGATGACATTGCTGTTAGGCGCCTGCTTTCAGTCGTGGCTTGGGGGTACCCTGCTAACGAATCATACAGTATGAGACTTTCCGCTTGGTCACACCATTGCTGCAATCCACCCGCTACGTTTCTCAGCCATAGCAAATTGCCGACTCGAACGGGGGTCACTCATTGATTTCGCCGATGGAAGTCCTCGTCGGCGCGCAGGCTATCTACTGCGACGCTGATGTTGCGGTGGATTCCTGGGTAAGAATGGCTCTATCTCTCTGCGGATCGCTGTGCCGGTGTTTACTCTGGCCGATATCTATGGAGGCACGATGGCTGCTCTGGGTATCGCGGGCTAAATTCTCAGCTTCGAAGACACTGATGAAAGCATTTTGGGCGTGACGACCTATTTGGTGGTCCAGTCCTGTCAAACTTTTCCGTCTCAGGAATATATGCAGACTTACGTCTCAGTCCATCAAAGGAGCGCTCGAAAAAGAGTGTCGGGCAGAGTTAGATGCGAGTTCCAAGAGCTGCAAAGCTTCATCAAACGCCTGATTTGCAAGATTAAACATGAACCATGTGGCTAATAAGGTTAGGATCGAGTAGTAGGCAAGATACTTGATATTTAAGGTTCCGGAAAATTCTTCTAATGCATTGTTGTGCAAATCACAAGATCAGATAAATCGTTCGATATGAGATGATTGGTCAGGTATAAAGGGGAATGCGGCCAGAGAAGCGATCGAACTATAGCGAGATCAAGTTTATGTGTAAGACGTGTCCAATTGCAGATTGAGGCTGAATTGCTTCATGTATACGAAGTTTGAAGAGCTCAACAAATTGATGTTGACGCCAAAACCTGATAAATAAGGGATTAAGGTGTCGATTCCGCTTAGTAATGCCACTACAATCAGCACAGCCACCGGTGGCTGGATTGTCTGATCGCTGATTGGCTCAACTCAAGGGGACACTTTGCTCCCTGTTTTCCAGAACTGCATTCAGCATCGGCGATCTGCTGGATTTCTCGTCTTCCCTCTTTTCCCTTCTAATTGACCCTCACCATGGATGTCCCTGAGCCCGAGCAGTCGCCTTTCACGGCAGTGACCGCGCATACTTCCAAACTTACCCGAGTGAGTTTGCTCAGGCGCGGACGCGCATTCCCATTCCTCATCTGAGGCGCCAGGTGGTCCCGCAGTCCAGATTTTAACAGTCAACAGCAATACCAATCCTATCTCGATGCCTCGACTCCATTCCCTACCTATCGCTGGGTGGGCACCGGTGTGCTGCTTTTGATTTTCTTCCTACGGATCGTCTTCGCGCAAGGATGGTACATCGGTACGTCTCGTCTCGTTCAACTTCGTGACTTCGTGGTCAATTGGAAGACTATCAGCATTTCATACGTCTGAATCTACCAAGAGACGTATTCGCGAAGTCGTGAAAGATACAACCCACAGTAAATGAACGAATCCAACTAATTCGTCTGCTCGATCTAGTGGCCTACACCCTTGGCATCTACCTCCTGAACCTCTTCCTTGCCTTCCTCACCCCGAAATTCGACCCTTCTCTGACTCAAGATGAAGGGTTGGAAGATGGCGATGCCGGCTCCAGTCTGCCGACCAAGCAGGATGATGAGTTCCGGCCGTTCATTCGCCGCCTGCCGGAGTTCAAGTTCTGGCACTCGGCCACCCGAGCCATCGCCATCGGTTTCCTGTGCAGCTGGTTCGCCATCTTTGATATCCCCGTCTTCTGGCCCGTTCTGGTCGTTTACTGGATCATCCTGTTTGTTTTGACCAGTCAGTCTCCCCATTCCAATCTATTTATGTCCTGTCCTGGTCATATCTAACACCCGTACAGTGCGACGACAAATCCAGCACATGATTAAGTACCGCTACGTGCCTTTCTCCTTCGGCAAGACCCGATACGGCCGGTCATGATTTCTTCTCGTTCCTCTTAAATCCCTTGCTATTCCCGCCTTCCTCTTGGCCTATAATCCTGGTTTACTACCGGTCAACAGGCCCAAAGACGAGGCAGGATTGTCAATGAATGTATGTGACTCGCGCCTGCTATGGATATTACAAAGTATGAGCGATTAAACGGAGGAAGAGTTCGGGAAAGAGCTTCCGAATCAGAATCTGGATGGTGGGTGTCTAGATTCTATCCATGGATCATGAATTTTTTTTCTCGAGTTGTAATCGTGTTTCTAGAATTCTTTATACTGTCCATTGTGTCTTTTTCTCTTCGTTTGTGAGATATGATTAGAATTTAATTGGTGCCGGAGCTTCAGCGGTTTGGGTAGTATGGTATCAAACAACTTGGAAGCCTTCCGTGTAATCAGCACCGTATCAATGATCTTGTGACTCATACGTTGAATGTGCAGAGCTGGGACATGTTGGTTTACGTCGAGAATGCTATTGCGCAATAAGATGACATACTATCTGCTTTGAACCAGCTATTAATAAACTATAGGATGACACGACACCCACATATCTGGTATGCAGCTAGCATATATTTCAGTTGATCATTAGTCGTCAATCGTTATTCTCAAGCAATATACAGGTTTGATCAAATTCATATCATTCTGACCTTTTGCCACCGTAAAAGAAATACGCCTTCGCTTTTGAATTGTGTATGATAAGAATAGAATCAAGAGGCCATCGAACTCAAGGGTTAGTCATTAAGGGGGAATCAAAGGTATCATTAAATTCAGATCTGCAGGTCCTCGACGCTCGTGGACCGTCGTCGTCCCACGTCTGCAGCGCTATCAGGAAGCGATAGTGCTGAGATTGTTCGATCATTCTCCGGGCGGACGACGTCTTCTTGCTTGGTGCAAATCCAGGTCGATGCGTACATGTTGACACTAGAATCATGTTAGATTCGAACTGCAAAATGCACAGGGATGATAAACTTGCCGGTCAATGCAGGTTCCCGGGAATCGAGCACCGACACGACGCGCGGTGAACCCGTTCTCCTCAAAGTGCTTGATGTACCAGGGGTCGATGCTTGCGGACCGGAGAAGAATGCGACCGCCCTTCTTCAAGGCATGATTGAGTCGGCGAGCCTGAGCGATAGCGGCCTCCCCGGAGGGGTCAAACCAGTCCATGGAATCCATAACCTAAACGCTGATGAGCAAACTGGAAGGAGGGATAGCAGGGTTTGACAACTTACCACGGCGATCGTGAGAGTTCCAGGAGTAATACGGTTGATGACCTCGTTAATTTCATCGGTATGGATGCGAAGTCCATCAAAGGCACCGGGAGTGGAAAGTTTGACGTGAGCCTGGGGCGACAGGTAAGTCGGGTGGCATCTGTTGCAAAGTTAGTGTCCCATAATTATATCCAAATTGTCAGAAGCACGAACCGTCGCGAGAATTTCCCTTGGAGACACAAGTAGTAGAAGTAGTTGTCGTTGCTAATGAGCGTGTCCTTGACTGCTGGGTCCAAGGTGTCCACAACATACTCCCAGATCGACTGGCCACTGACATCCTTTTGCTTCTTCATGTCCGATGTCAAGCCATTGCGGCGGAAGTAGTCATCAACGATCATGTTGCGCTGGTTGCGAGGCACACCGGCTGCCTTCCAGGCAAACCACTCGGTACTCACAATAGCCCAGTTGAGAGGCTTGCTCAGAAGAACGCTGCGGATCCGCGGCCAGATAGCACGCTGCTCGTTCAAGTCCTGGGCCTCGCAAAGCTTGCTAACTTCACCCTGCAGTCCGAAGATGTTGCAAAGGTATCGCACCATGCGGATGGCGTGACGGGAGCCACCAGTCTCGTACAGTCCTTGTCCGGAGGTCGAAGTGAAGATGTCGGTGTGCTCGAGCCAGTACTGGAAAGCCTGGCTGGACAGATGAGGACTCAACTTGGAGATGAGCAGATCGCGGAACTGTTCGTGCTTTCCCTCGCCAAAGATCTTCCACATATCCCGATGACCCAGAGCAATGTAACTGGCAACCTTCAGTTCCAAGAGGTGATTTTGGTTGGGATTCAAGTCAACGGCGTGCACTCTCTTGGGGTTCTTCTGGAGATAATCAAGAATGTTGTCGCCGGCGCTGGTGATAGCCAGAATCACATCGTCGGGGCCAATGTTTAGGAGTCGGTGGTCCACACGCGGGTCTTCCCAGGTGAATGCATAGATGTATTCATTCTGGAACTGGGTGTGTTTCGGGAGCATGTCGTTGTAGTAGATCCGGTAGTGGTGGTTCTGATAATAGGCGGATGGCAGAGGCAGGTTGGCACTCAAGTTGATCACGGCCGACTCGTAGGCCTTGGAATGAACCTCGCAAGTGCTCTTCTCGACCGCGGTGTTCCTCTCCTTCTGGTGGTTGGCGGGGAGCAGATAAGGAGACTCGGTGAAAGTAGCGTCCAGCTTCTCGATGGCGGCGTGGTCCGAGGCCGTTGACGCGATGTCCTTGGGGCAGCCAACAAAGATGTAGTAGGGAATACCGCCGAGAAGATAGTTACGTTCGCTGGTTGAGATCACGGTACCGAACTTGTACTCGAGGTAATCACGACGGGCAGCCTCGAGACTGACGCGGTCAAAATCGAACCAAGCGCGCCAGAAGATACGACCGAGCCAGTTGACGTGGCGGTTGAAAGCACCGCCAGTGTAGTTGCGAGATGAGACATCAACGATACTTTGGACTTTTCAACAGGTTAGTCCTCACTCTCGAGTGAACAAGGACATCACTTACCGTAGAAATCGCAAACGCCCAGCAGACCAGTGGGCTTGACACGCGAAGTAAGCGAGTCCACGACGCTATAGTAGTCTGCATGCGACAATGAGAATTGCTTCTTTCAGTTTCCGAGGTATATAACTCACCCGGGATCATGGAGAGACTGTAGCTCATAGTGATCAAGTCCACGCGATCAGTCATTGCGCCGGTCGAGGAACGCGGGTCGACCTGTTTCTCGGGGAGCTGGAAGGAACGGGCATCCTGGCAGAGAACGGTCACATTCTTCCAGCCAAGGCGTTCGAAGCGCTGGCGGGCAACTTCGCAGAGCGAGGGCGACAGGTCAACCAGATAGACGTGATCGAAAAACTTGTCGACGGGAACGAAGGCCGACATGGCTTCGATGTTGTAACTATTCGGGAGTCAGGACGATATTAATCTGTAAAAACACTTGATTACACCCACCCAGTTCCACCACCGACCTAGATTACTTATTAGCATTCATTCTGGCTTGAAAAGATCAAGTCTGAACTTACATCCACCCAGACGGCCTTTCCGGGCTGGACCTCCTTCTTATCCTGCTTGTGCTTGAGCTGCGCCGCCACCAATCCGAGCATATCCTCGCGACCACGCAGAAGACGACGGCGGGTTGCATCGTAGACACTAGCCTAAAAGAGGCCCAGTCAGCATTCGCACTAATAATAGATGCTCCATCCACATACCTGAGTCTTGTAGAAGCTCTCGAGCGCGTCTTGCTGGCCCTTGGCGCCTTTGTCATGGGGCTTCAGGAAACTGGCCCAAATGAACTTGATGTAGGTGAAAGCGCCATTGCTGAAGTCGACTTTGACCTGCTGAAGGGAGACCAACAGGACAAAACCGACCAAAGCAAAGACCAGAAAGGCAGCTCCGGCAATGTAGACGTGTAACCAATCCATTGAAAGTGTAGTCAGGATGAAGATGGCGACAAGGGGAGGTTCCCTCAAGGAAGCGAACGTGAGGGCTCATATACAATTGAGCGTCGGCCAAGGGCCCACGACCGGGGGTAGATCGCATCGTTGACACCCTATCACCACGACACATGGGCGGGGGGAGCGCGATGGAGCATGAGGGGCAGGAGGGGCAGGAAGGAAGGCACATGGAATACTGTAAGGGCCCGGGAACCACACAGTCGCCGTTGATCTACCAACTTTAACGGCTTTTGGGTTCGACTAACCCCAGGGATCCCGATTTCGGGGCCACTCAGAGCCCGGAGCCATGCCCGTGCTGCTGCCCCGCCTCCCCGTGGCCCCAATTTGCGGATCTTATAGGCTCGGTTGGTCTCCTTCAACGGGCCAATCAGAGCTGGAGTTCCCGTCACGATAGCCTCTCCGCGACTGTTCGGGTAGACGCAAATGGGGAAATTAATTGATCGCTTACTGTTACAGCCTATTATTGGCGAGTCCAATTTGATTTGGAGACTTCGTTCGCTTATTTCGGAATGGGTTAATCAATTGGCACGATAAAGGCCATTGGCAGTGGCGGTGCGCTTTCGTAAACAGTGCCGATGTCGCTGTGATTTTTAATGCCCACCTTTGTGATTGCAATGGTAAGATAAGTTCGAGTGGACGTACGGAGTACGGGTCAAGCTTTAGCAATTGCTTGGAGTGCTTAGATAGAATGTTCAACCTTGGAAGGGGCTCGGCGGTTATAGATCATAGATCGCTTTTAGCGCAGACAGACTCGCAGATAACCTTATCACCTTTCAAGTCCATGATCATCCTCACCTGAACAGGAAATGGGTCGAGTTACCTTCATCCATACTAGACCGAGGAAATAATAACAAGCAGTCTGTAAAAGAGACAAGGTCGAAGCATAGGAATTAGGCATTGGCTCTTGGATTTGAGAGATGACCTCGGGACTTAGGTCAGTAGGAATTTCTTAGAAACCCAAGTATTGCTTGAATTTTTTTTACTGCTTTAACCACTCAGCCACACTCGCTTGCGGTATGCGGTTGTTTCTTCCGATAAAGTTCGCGGGGGACTGCCCAAGATATTTATTTTGCTATCATTAACGAGGCATAATCGAAGATTCCAACGTGGTTATAGTGGTACCCATTGTCTTATTAGTCATGTAGTCGAGATATTCCTTGGTTTCTTATTGTGAAATTGTAAATAGTGGATAAAGTTTTGTCTGATATTTTTCATTTTCATCTGAACTATTTTCTGGAATCCTGTTGTCCCCTAGAGATAAATGTGGATTATACAGCTTCTTGAACTTTAAAAACAGGCTACTAGCTTCTAAGGCTTTTGACCAATATGCGTTTAAGAAGTCTATTGTAGCCAATAGTGGCCTTATTCCTATACTAGTAGAGAGTGTTGAATCTTCGCTACCTTCTAGCTTTCCCTTTACTAAACCTCTGCTCTAATTATCCGCACTGTCTGTTTTTAGAACAGCCGCTTTTGTAGTGATAGGGTAATTGTCATAGGTCATAAGGTGACCTTATGCTTTAGGAACCAGCTAGGGAGAACTTGAATTTATTACCTTTCCACTTTCTAAGCTAAATCCGCTTTTGTCACAAGGGACGTCAAGGCCCATTTTCGTAATAGCGGGCGTCTTGACGAAAAAGCTACAAAAGGCATGCCGGCTAGATGACTACACACATTATGCCGCCGACCCTAGCAATCTTCCTAGACTATACCACCTAGAGGCGCCTACCTCTGAGGCAGAGAAACTTCGAGCGCGTGTTATCGCAACGAGCGACCCCCTATATGGCCAGCATGATGACACCCTCCCAAGACTAGCTCGGACTTGACCATTCTATCCGCTCTAGAGGAGCAGATATAGGAAGGCAACCGAAAACGCGCCAACACACCAAAACTAAGTACGAGAAAGAAAAGGAAGAAAAGGAAAGCAAGGAAGACAAAGTAAGAATCTACACTTTGATTTCCACCCTATCCACATAGTTATAGTAGTACCTATTGCCTTGTTTGTTATTCATATCAAGATGTTCCTGTAGCGATTAAGCGTGATGGGGAAAGATGATGTATTCTTTGCTTCCTACCTAAGAACTAACTTCGTGACATTTGCCCTGTCGCTTCTTCCGATTCCGGGGGAAGGGGGTCCAGGTCGGGAAAAGCTGCTTCCGCCTCGCGTTGAGGAGGTAGGAGGTCCCTTGCTTCCATACAGAGTTACAGAGTTGCAGTTGTGCTTTGTCCAGGAGCTGCTCGCAGTCCTTGACGTTGTTAGGGTCAGTCAGGTGACCCCTAGTAGCACCCAAATACTCTCCACTTCTTCCTGTAACTAGTTTCTTAATCAATCAACTTCATTGGTTCACTCCCATTCCACACACAATATCAGACGTGGGCGTGTAGGTCGCGGAGCAGGTCCTAACAGTTGTGGAGAGTTTTCAGGTTGGTTAACGCTTCGCGGAATTCAGGGTCGAATTTGGCCAGTGTCTCGCATCGACTCACGATAGTTTTCGGAGTTACATTGACAGGTGCGTGTGGGAGACTCGTAAACCTCTTCTTCGCTTAAAGCTTTTGTAGAAGACAGCGAACCAGGTCCCTAATGATCGGCACCTTGGGCTGCGAAGTCTATTATTAGAGAAATCACTTAAATCAAATAAGAGATAAGATAGACTATACCGTTTTCTTTTCGGGATAATCCTGCAATATATGGCTATCAGAGCCACAAATGATGCAGTTAGAGGCTGCCTCACAATCTTCTTTATATAACCTATCCCTTAATAATTCGAGTAGATTGACTCCTTCGGTTGATATTCTTTCTCTCGGTTTTACTCGAAGAGCCTGTCTTTTTCTGCCGTTTTCGTTGTTCTGTCTGTTTCGGTTTCCGTCGCTGTTGCTTTTTCCTCTTATCGAGGCAATACGACCAAGTCGTGTGGATAGTTGTCCGAATAGTCATCTGGCTCTCCTTCCATTGTGGATGGTCGTCAAGGCGCTCTGTCTTTCTGATGTTCTGATGTGAGGCAAGTTGGACGTCTTTACATCAGTCTCGCAGAGTCTTTTGATTTGCTACCGGACATTCTCGACAGCAGTTTTGGGCGTCGTCGCTTGCTCATCGGTTTCTTCATCGTGGCACAGCCACGATGAGTAAAGTTCCTGGTCGTTGATTTTTTGAAGGTATTCCAGCATTTCAGCGAGGTCAATATCCTGTGCAATCTGGGCCCCAGGTCCACAACTTTCTCCATCTTGTTGTAGGTTGAACGAACAAAATAGGCTCCAGCTGAGATGAGGTGGAGCTAGGCTGTATGAGCCCTGGATTTGCGTCGAGGGGATAAGGGGCCTGGTAAGAGACGTCAGGGAGTTGTAAAAACGAGAGTGAATGAAGGGAAGTACTCACTGTCTTCAAGCCGTTGATGCTACCATGGCAAATCTCGATGATTGAATTTTGAAGTGATGGTTATGATCAGGTCTTTGGAAGACATGATGAGATGTGCGCAAGTAGGCCGTGGTGATGGGAAGGCTTTTATATCAGGTTGCTTGAGAAGAAGGTGGGTGGAAGAGGAAGAGGTTCAGAAGTCGGAGACTTTTTATATCGGGGGTTTGACGGGGAGAGAAATTCACTGATTGGAAAATGCACCTTATTTTCTAGGCAGCATTTCTCCGTATTTGAGTTTATTTCCATCCTATCACGCATCTCCACAGGACTACCACATGGTTGCTGAATCATTGATTGATTGCTTATTGTGGATATAGCTGTCGATAACAGTACTGAATACATCAAAATCAGCACAGCCCAAAGTATCAACTTGCGGGGAGGACTTTGCGCCCAGATTCCCGTCAGTCAGACAATGCATGCCGTGATGACCATGGCAGCTCATAAGCAGCAATCCCTCGATCTTTTCCGGACTATCTTCGCTCTCCACAGATCGCATCAGCTCTAGTGCTTTGAAGATGCTTTTTTGGCACTCTGAGCTCTTTTTCACCACAGGCTTCTTGAGTTGCGAATATCAATGCACAGACCTAGTAGTACTCTCTTATTCCTGGATCCGTGAGCGTACATCGTCGAACACACCACTTGGATCTTGACCCATTTGCCCACTACTGGACCGATTGACTAATTTGCATTTTATTGAGGTCATTTCGTGTCTGTCCAGACAGCAAAAAGCGACGAAGCCTGAGCAATAATCGGAAGGAAACGGCCAAGATTTGAGAGGCGACATCAGTTCTGATCATCTCCCCAGGCATGCTTTACCTGACCAACCGGAGCACGATTCAATTTCAAGAGGACCTTTTCCCTCCGGCTGATTTATTTGAAGTCAACTGCACAGCTTCTCATGCTATGCGGGCAATCACTGCGCCCAGTTGGATGGAAGCAGGGCAAAGGGGTGGAGGATCTGATTTGCATGGATGACGAAACCGATCATTGAAAAAAGCCAGATCAACAGTGAGAGAATTTCCCCTGTCACTCCGTTCAACAAGGTGGAAAAATGGAAACAGTCGCAAGCGAATGCAAGCGAGAATATCTCCTCTCGCACTTATCGACGCCCCTTGCTTAGCAGTGTGAAACGAAGCCCGCAAGCGAAGACCTCAATCAAGTTGCCTAACTGCAGGGGTCAAAAACAACTCAGAGAAAAGCAACAATGACTCAAGATCCTGATCCAAACAAACAACAAGGCGTCGATCCTTCAGCTCCGATTGAGGGAGAGAATGACGGACCGGTTTGTTGTCGGGCAAACTTCCCCCGCGAACTCACGTCCAGCAATGATCCTCCTATGGGGAGAACATCAAGATAAGAATTGCCAGTGGCTAATTTCGGTCGCGTAAGTCTCAGTTAAAAGTCCTTATCCTCCAGTCAAATTCATGCCAAGCCCTGCCGTCCGATGTTTAGGTTCAATGATCGACGCAGATCACCCTTGAATTCCACATTCTGTCATCGCGCGTTGCTCGCGTTCCGACTGGAGCCCCTGGGGTGAGAATTCGCGGGGCTTGGTCCTACATTGTCAGTGGCCCTGTTTGCAATTTTCTCTCGGCCATGGCCATCATTTCTGTCGTCCCCAACCCTTGAAGCACCCGATCGTGGAGAGGGCGGACCAGTCATGCCGAACCATATCAAATTTGCAGAGCCCATATCGAGAAAAGAGACACCGAATCCACCAGCCAGGAGAGACACGCGGGAAAAGGATTCATCGCAAAGGGCTCCATCTCCCGGAAATGAGATTGTCTATCCAACAGGATGGCGTCTTGTCTTGACCACTATAGGGTTTGTCGATCGGCTTCGTGGCCCGGGACCACACTAGATGACTAGTAACTTATGCAATGTTTTGGGTGACAGGCTGCTCATTGGGTTCTTCCTCTCCAATTTGGATGTGACAATAGTCAGTTCGTCTCTGACGAGTATCACGGATAGCTTGGAGGGCTTTGAGAAAAGAAGCTGGATTATCACGGGATATCTGGCGACCTACACAGGTAGATTTACCAAGAAAAATCTCAATCAAATCAAGACGTTTGCTGATACTATGATGAATCTAGGATCCATGGCTATATGGACCAAGCTGAGCGATATAATAGGCAGAAAGCACATTACCGTTACTTCACTGGTCATTCTGCTTGCCTTCTCGATCGGATGTGGCTGTGCCCGTACAGTCGATCAACTGTAAGAGAAGTGCAACTCCCAGAATTTCTCTAGTAGCTCAACCTAATTTGTGAACAGAATCGTATTTCGAGCTTTGCAAGGACTCGGAGGCGCTGGTGTCTACGCACTTGCAATCTTGTGTATCTACGAGATCGCTCCGAAGACAAGGCTTCCATTCTATAGTGGCCTGATGTCATTCTGCCTTGCTCTTGCATCCTTGATAGGTCCTATCATTGGAGGTGCCCTCGCAGAGGCTTCACAGTGGAGATGGGTGTTTCTCGTCAGGTAAAGGAAATCGAACTCGATAGTGGATGATCGACTAATGATAATATCCAGTGTCCCATTATGCGCCGTTGCAATTATTATCATCATGATCGCAATGCCAACCAACTTTGGCCTCGACCAGCACACCCCGTCATTCAGAACGCGTGCATCATATCGTTCATTTGCGAATCTTGATCTTGTGGGCTCAGTTTTGATCATGGCGGGCTCATTTCTCATTGTCACCGTCTTGAATGAAACCAATCTAGCTTTTTCGTGGTCTTCGGGTGGTGCAATTGCGCTTCTCGTGCTTACCGCTGCGTCTTGGATTGCTTTCTTTGCCTGGGAAAGGTATATCTCGGGAATCCCAGGGAAGGACCCGATTTTTCCGAAGCGTTGGCTCTTTGATCGTTCATGGATGGGCCTCATTCTGTGAGTTATGGTATCTGAAAGTTTCTGGGACTTGTCTGACGGTTCTAGCTGCTCATTCGTTACTGGTGCACCATTCAATGTCGTCCTAGTATATGTTCCACAGCAAGCACAACTCCTCTTGGACAAGTCGCCTCTTGATGCTGGTATCTACTTGATTGCATACTCTGCTGTAGCTGCTGTGGCTGCTGCTATTATCAACGTTGCCAGCTCTCGTGGACGCATTCCATTTATCTATTCATTGCTTCTGGGTTGTATTATCCACACTGTCGGAATCGGACTTCTTTCAACCATCACCGCATCGAGAGGCTTCCATGCAACTGATATTATCTACGGCGCCATTGCGGGCGCAGGCATTGGGTTGACCATGGGCATTTTGGTACTCGCACCGCCGTACATAGTTGAGGATCGAGACCTCGGTATGTATCACCCAGCACAATCCGTGGACTAAGCGATGACGAGTACATGTACTAACCTTATCTCTCTTCCTGTAGCAATTGCTACTGGTACAGTCGTTCAGTTCCGATTCCTTGGTGGTGCGATTGGACTCGCCATTGCTTCCAACATTCTGAATGGTCGCCTTGCACATTATCTACAAGATTTCATGTCCTCACACCACGTGCACCTTTTCCTCGAAAACGTGAAGTATATCAAGACGCTCTCGATCCCTGTCCAGGAAGAAGTGAGGGATGTCATTGCGGATAGTTATGCCACGCAGCTGCAGGTAATGATTGGGTTTGCAGCCGCTCAGTTACCCGCACTTTTGCTTCTATTGAAGCCTGGGCGGCAATTAGCAGCCGACAAACGACATGCAAATGTGGCTTCAGGGTAGCCAGACTAGAATTTTAGATTTAATGAATTTGTCAAGTCAATGATTTCTACATTGGATGACCGACAGACATGTCTAGATTCATGGATTCAGGGATAGTTACAGGTGGACTTGGCCGATTCAACGGGTCTATAACGGATGGCCCATAGACACTTGAGATGATCATCGCGCAGTCCCTCGGTAATCTCGACATCTTAAGCGCTGCACCAGGTTGAGTCACCACGGCCACCGGCCAGATTGCACTTCATATCATCGCAGCAGTCATTGGAAAAAGGGTTGCACTCTTCGCCATCTGCAGTTAATTGTGAGTTATCACTTTTCTGTCTTATCCATTGGTGTTTCCCAGGTGATAGGGGATAATATCAAGAGCTAGACGTACCTTTTTTACAGTCGCGCTGTTGAAGAGGATTGTCGATGACAGCGGCGCTGGCAATAGCAGCAAGGGCACTGGCAAGGAAGAAACTGAGGAGCTTCATGGTCTTGTTTGTATGGATAAAACAGTATTGAGGATGGAATGAAGTGTTGAAGAATCGTGAAAAATCTCGAGGATGGGTTGGTATTTATAGTCGGGATGAGCATCAATTGTATGTATAGGACCAAGCGGGCCAAAAGTATATCCTCCATGTATTTGCTAGTGACAAAGCAAGGCTTTAGGCGAAAGAATGGTAGGTATAGCGAGCCAATTTCTTCATGGGCTTGGATTCGTTCTGCTTAGCACAACGCTGATTTGTGGACATTGTTCATGGAGCCTTGCTGATCAGATATGTTCTACGTCATTACCTGTTTCAGTAAATGTTTTCTTCGGCTAAGTTGTTGCAATGCTGTGGCCAAGAGCCTTGGAGTAGACAAGGCTGGAGGCGTATGTTATGGATTGTTCCCCGCGTGGGGTTGAACGCATTCGGTTTTCTTAGCCAAGTCAACCACATACAGTACTGGATGACCTAGGAATTAATATCTCGCAGAATGCCTATTGTAGCAGCTAAGTGGTAAGTACACACTTTGCTAGTATTTATCCGTTCTTCATTCACAGACAATAACTTGGAAGTACCATTTCTAAATAGTTGATCTTCGCCAAGGAGCTACATGTCCTTATGATCACATTCTTTTTGTAACAAGTCGGGCACCATGATTCTCTCGGCAGGAGCTCCAACTTCCTTCCAAGGTTCAATGGGGCCAAATGAGATGTTCTACCTAGATATGAGAGATGCGCATCTTGCTGATGTGGAGTGTGGACCTGTTCCTATTCCGGCTTGTGCAGGTACATCTGATCAACATTGGGGTCGAAATACCTAATGTATATCTACTTCCTGCGATATTTTTCCGTGAAGACGGCTCAGATCCCCATAATCAAAGAAATACATTGTAGATTTAAGTCCAGGACCTTGCCATATGTTGCAGATTCCACGCCAAGACTAGACTAGAACCTCCGAAAATGGCAATTGCTCTCTGCAAACTCCTCCTTGGTGGTGTTCAGATGTGAAACTGCTATATGAATACGAGCCTGCTTGGCCAGAGCCATGGAAATTGAAATAAGATATCGACAAGCTGATCGATACCTCGCTGAGCGATCAACTTCAGCCCCCACCATTACCTTGGCGCTGGGCATGCCTCAGCCAAGCTCTGGGCATGAGATTGCCTCGCCTTTGGGCTTGCATTGTTAAAGAGCCAGGCCCCACAAATCTTGGCTGTTGGCAAAAGTGGGACTGAGAGCATTCCACCGTGTACTCCGTACGAGGCTTTATACTTGGCGTTGGTACTCGTGGAGTTGATTCCGTCGCGCTGCGCAGGATGCGGGCCACTCTTGCAAAGGAATATCCCGTATCTATCTTTGACCTCGAGTCTATGGGCGAATGTAGTGAGAGGTCCGTCAGCCCGTCTATCCGTACGATCTTTTCTTCAAGTTTGTATTTTCTTGGTGTCTTGCAATTCTTGAATGTCAACGCTCATTATTGGGCTGGATGATCAATCACTTTCAAGAGTAGTCTTATGCCACTTCCAAAGACATAGTCTATTCATTTTACAATGACTTCTTATCGTTGTCCAGGATGTGGATGCTCTATGCATACTACAAGTTCTGTAACCGCCGACGGAATTAATAAATTGAGTTTCATGACAGAAATCTCCTATGGATAGATGCTAGTAGCCATGAATCACAGTAAAGACTGGCCGGGAGCTGTAAGAACTTGCCAAAACCAATGTCAATGGCGTCCATTATTTATGAAGGAATTCTGAGAACAGCTCTGCCTTCAATTTCAGCACCGTCCAGCCGCTGCAAAACATCATGGATCTGTTCAAATTCAAAAACCTCAATATGTGCCTGGACCTGGCCTGCAACTGCCATCTTCAACAGTTCATCCATCTCCGTCGCAGTACCTGCGGAATTCCCTACAATGGTTTGTCCTATGATATTCCAACTGTTAGATCGAAATACTCACTTGCGAGACAACCGGTATGACAATAAAAAAAAATCAAAAATACCTTTGACAATCATGTCTAGCGGCGTAGCTGGTAATCTGAATGGAATATTAGGGATCCCGACACAGACTAATGTTCCGAGTGGGCGAAGCATTTTCATGCTTTGCTGATAAGCTCGCTCGCTGTTAGCTGTACAAATCACGGCATGTGCCCCGAGGCCAGACGTGGTGGCCTTCACAGCTTCAACAATGTCTTCCTTTTGAAATTCTAAGAACTTTGCAGCACCTAATGATTGACAAAGCTCTTTCTTCTTGTCTCCACTAGAGAAGGTCAGCTCCGACGATCATCACCACCCAGGTATAGCCTAAGGGTAGTACTTACGTATCGATCGCGATGACCTTGACTCCTTTTGAAGTTGCAATCTGTATGCCCCTACATGGGAAGACAGTTAGCTTCAAGACCATTGCGGACAATTGAAAAACGCATGTACATATGTCCCAGGCCTCCGCCTGCACCGAGAATGGCAAGCCAACTCCCTGGCCTTGGTTTCGTTTTCATGATCGACGAGTACATGGAAATTCCAGCTGAACTGGATATGTTAAAACTAATTGGAAGTTATAAGCTCGTAGCACAACAAGCATACCGCAGAGAAGAGGAGCAGCTCTCTCAGAAGACAGTCCTGGTGGGATCTTCGTCACATGGGCGACTGGGCTGACAATGTATTCTGGTGAGTAAGATCAGTTTGAGTGCAATAAAGACAAAACATGATAGACGGATATTACGCTGGAAAGTTCCCGGTACATTCTAATGATTCAAGGAAGTCAGAAATGACTGAGATTCATGATAGGTGAAAACCTACTGCGCTGGCATTCTTCTGCTGTGGACACGCAGTATGGTTGATCTCACAAATCTCACACCGTAGGCAGGAACTGTACAGCCATCTAGAATACCATTTCATCAGTGACGCAAGCAATACTGGTGTTGAAGTAGGAAACCAAGTCTCATACTGACCGGATGCCCACCCTCTGACCAATCCACATCTTCTCGTCCACCCCAGACCCAACTATTTGCCATAAGATTCCCGTCCTCACTGATGGATTTCATATAACTTCACGTTTTTACCTTTGACCACTTCTCCAACTCCCTCATGGCCCGCGACATCGGTAGACATGGGTGTATTTCCTCGAATACTGTGGACATCGGAATGACAGACCCCCGAGAACTCAAGTTTGATCAGGGCTTCGCCGTCGCTCGGGACTGACATAGGGTGACTGCGGCTGATCTCGACATCCAACGTACCATCGGGCCCAGAAGAGGGGATGACAGCTGCAATCTGAGTCGAAGGGAAAGTCATAACGTTACCCCATGGACGACTGAGATTGACTGGTGAGATGCTTGTCATTCGAAAGGTTGATAAGCAGGTTGGAAGTAGAGGTGAAGTTGAACAATCCGAATCGATCAAGCTGATAGGCTGTGCTACTCGATATCGTATCAACAGGTGCGGGGTGAGGTATACTTCTTATCTCATCCACATGAAGGCGGAGAAAACCATGAACTACAGATTAGAACAAGTGTAGGATTGATATTTACTTTGGTGTCGTCAAGTCGAGCCTAACGGCAAGTTCATTAAATAGTTATCTTCACAGCCGCCAGGCGATCATGTAGCAATATAAGACAAGGACTCCGTCCACACTGACCGAGCCGAAGAAAACAAGACACAGCACCCCCCAATGCAGTGGGACCGCCCCGAGTCATGTCAATGCCTCGAGGTGCAAGGTATATCAAAGATCAAGATCTATCAACGGAGAACAAAGTTGCGTTTCATGCGTTTTCCGATTGGATGGTTTGCTGAAGTATAAGTTAGTACATGACAGGTGACAGCGTGTGACGAGACCTACCACGAGCCAGTCCATGCCCTCATGGATACCCTTGCCGTCAATGGCCGAACAGGCCACGATGCTCCAGTTCCGATCCCGCAATTCTCCTAGTTTCAATGCCTCTGAAATCTCACCCGCACCCTTGGCCCCGGGCTGGTCCTGTTTGTTGGCAAAAACTAACAGGGCCGCATCGCGCAGTTCCTCCTCGTTGAGCATCGCCGCTAGCTCATCTGCCGCGGTTCCCAACCGCTCAATATCTGTGGAGTCGATGACGAAGATGACGGCAGCGGTGTTGGCGTAGTAGCACCGCCAGTAGGGGCGAATGGATGTTTGGCCACCAAGATCCTAAGTTGACTGAATCAGCGACAAATGGCATGGTCTTTATGGAGCCAAAAGCACATACCCAGACATTAAAATTCAGATTCCGGTATGTGACCGACTCGACGTTAAAACCAATGGTAGGAATTGTGGTGACAACTTCGCCAATCTATAGACACAGACCATTAGTTTCTGAGCTAAAGCAATACTCGGAGCGCGACCTCCTCCCAATCGAGTGTATGTCTTACCTTTAGCCTGTACAGAAGAGTGGTCTTTCCAGCATTATCCTAGTTTGGGGAGAGTGCATTAGTAACATTCTATGACAAGGCGCATCTTGCTCCTTGGGGAACTTCCACGTACAAGACCCAGAATCAGGATTCGAATCTCTTTTTTGGTCCAGATCAAAGACCATAGTCGCGATAATGACCCTCCCATGGTTGTGTATAATGCGAAGAGATGGCGAGTCCAAACCCCGTCGTAGTGAATAAGCGGAAGAAATGCAGGATACGGCGGCAGATGGCTGGGAGGTGCAGCAAGGATAGGATGCGTCAATGAGCAAATGGGGAGAAAGGACAAGATCAGCAAAGACGAAGTCGGGGATGAGTGAAAGGAGTGTTTGGTGGCAACCGCAGTAGTGCGTGCGGGCGGTCAATCGGGAGTGCGCGTGGACGACTTTCCCACTTCAAGGCCAAACGCTGCCTCCTTGGAACTTCCTCGCTAGACTCTCCAATTCCGCGCAGTCGGTCATTGAATTGACTATTTGGTTTGTCAAACCTGTAGCTGAATCACAGCTCTGCGCACTCCCTACATTCAATCGCATTCCAACGCTGGGAGAAGATACCTGGGTAATCGCTCTCCTACGATCCCCAACATGGTCGGCAAGAAGTCGGGCAAGGCCCTACGAGATGAAGGTAGGGAATAATACTTGGATCCGGTTATCTTCCGACATGCGCTGATGATCAAGCACCAGGCCTTGAGCGGACAGACAACAATATGGAGCTCTCAAGTTGGCCACAGATCCCAGCAATCAATCAGAAAAACTACTATACGTATGTTTCTGCGCTCATATCATATCAACGCCTCTGGGGACTGTTCAATGCTAATCGTGGATTTCTCTTCGCAGGGACTACCTAAAGAGAGATGACCAATACCTGGCATTCAGATTGCAAAACGATGAGGCAAGGACTAAAATGACCAAGACTGCGAAGGATCGGGATCGCGCCCTTGCAATGGCTAAACCCAACGAAGCTGCGGAGGGAGAAGTGGAAGCAGACGGGGACGCCAATATGGAGGATGCAGAGGAGACCCCAGCTGAGACGGCTGGTTCGAAGGTCATTGTCATTCACATGGGCAGTCAGAACCTTCGCATTGGATTGTCGAGTGATGCTTTGCCCAAAACAGTGCCGATGGTGATAGCTAGAAAGTCCGCGACCAACGAGAGCGAGAATCACGAAGAACCTAGGCCGAAGAGGCTGAAGCGGGATGAAGAGTCTTCTGAGGAACCAGAGAAGCTTTTCGGGTCAGAGGTGCGTACAAGGCACCGTGTACTTTACAGCACGGGAATTGCTAACTTTCGATGAATAGTGGTCGTCTCAGTTCAACAGAATGTCGGCTGATCTCAAGGTTCGAATGCGCCAGAACAAGCGACGGATGTTACCCAACTCCAAGGAAATGGTGGTCAATTTCAACCGAAGAACACACCCGGAAACCATCTCAGAGCATAATGATCCGATGCGTGTCGATTGGACCGAACTCTCAACTCCTCCACCGGAGTATATTGTCGGACAACCCGCATTGCGGGTACCAGACGCGTCAAACCCTCGCTACAAGCTTTTCTGGCCCATTCAAAATGGATGTTGCAATGAGAAAGACTACGAGAGCAAGCGAATGTTGTTTTTGGATATTTCGCTGATACTCGAGGATGCCATCAAAACGCAACTGGGGTTGACCAGCAAGAAAGACTGGCCTCAGTATTCTTGTGTGTTTGTCATCCCCGATCTCTACGAGAAGTCCTACGTCAATCAAGTCTTGGAAATGTTGATGCGCGAGTTTGCTTTTAGTCGGGTGTGTTTCATCCAGGAGAGTCTGGCGGCGACTTTTGGCGCTGGGTTTACCTCCGCCTGCGTGGTTGACGTAGGGGCACAGAAAACGTCGATCTGCTGTGTTGAAGAAGGAATGTGTGTGGAGAACTCTCGTGTGAATCTTAAAATGGGCGGTCGAGACGTGACAGAGACCTTTATCAAGATGATGCTCCACGACCATTTCCCGTATGCCGACATAAACCTGCGGCGACGGTACGATTTTTTGTTGGCAGAGGACCTGAAGAAGAAGATTTGCACCATGGACGAGGCCAGTGTCTCGCCACAAGTGTTCGACTTCCATTTGCGGGTGGCCGGTCAAGACACCCAAAAGCACACCTTCAAAGCATTTGACGAAGTGCACCTTGCGCCAATGGGATTCTTTGAACCCTCTATCTTTGATAATCATTTCAAGTTGGATGGGCATCGGAAGCTTATTGATCGATCAGTGGATATTTATGATGGTCAGCCCAATGATCCTACATCTGCTGCGCAGTTGGAGATCATGACTGCTCTTGCCCCTCTGCCCTCGTCGACCAGCAAAACAAATGGCGACGCTCAAGATGGGCCGAGAGATCCACAAGCAACGCCTGTTCGCCCTCAACAATCTCATGCACTAGGACGTGTTCAAGACCAGGAAGCTACACCCCGATCCTCTGTTGCAGGATCCCCTGCACCCGAAGCCGCCGGGACTCCACAGGTGGCTGGAGCCAGCACTCCGGCCGTTAATGCCCCAACATCCCAAGCACCTCGCCCTTCAGCAGAATACAGGGATGATGTTCTGCCCGTGTATGCTCTCGACAACGCGATCCTGACCTCGATCACCCACGCTGCTCGATCTGACGAGAAAAAGATGCGCGAGTTCATTGGCGGGATAATGGTGGTTGGAGGTGGCACCTTGACAAGTGGATTCCACTTATTTCTTGAGGAGCGATTACAATATCTCCGACCGGGGTTTCAAAAGGAGATCATGATTGGCGTGCCTCCGCGAGACTTGGACCCTCAGGTTGTGGTATGGAAGGGAGCTAGTATCTTCGGGAAGCTGAGCGGGACCAACGATAGTTGGATTGAACAGCTGGAGTATGATCGGTTGGGACATCGATTGATGGCCTACAAGTGTATGTGGGCGTACTAAGGACTGCATAATATGTTGGAGGTTACAATGGCGTTAAAATTAGGTACCTCTGATGATAGATGGGCTATCGAGGTTGGCTTAGTACACAGAGCTTTGCTTGTTTACTCATTGACTTGTACTTTTGTTCTAAGAAGTAACTAGCCCTGGAAGGCTGGATGGTCAATGCTACACTCCAGGCTATTTGCACATTGGTGCTAGAGCACACTTACCTAGGTCGGTAACTATGTAGTTACATGTGCGAGGCTCTTTGTTTACACGCACCTCGGGAACAACATTCATCCGGCCAAAATCCCGTATTCCACATACAGCAGGCGGTATGCATTGGCAGAACATGTGGTCAGGACCAAGATCGAATCGCCGATGCTCCGGCGTGTCTATTTCTCAGCCTGTGGGGGTCTTACTTGAGCTTTGTATGCCAATTCGACCATTCCAAGGTTTATAACACGTCAATTTTTTTCCATTTCCTCAACGGTTCCATCCCTTTCGTCTAATATCCCTCCCCATTCGCTCAGCTTCGCCGGTGTAGGTCTGAAATTTGGAGAGAACGGCAGCTTGTGGGATTCTGACTCCTTTGTAGGTGCACCGCATTAGGGTTCTGAAGTTTTGTTGTTTCCTGACTTGTCTGATCTTGTCGTCCTACCTGGTTTGTGCTGGTCAACTTCTATTCGCAATTCTATTGCTGATGTGCACTAGGAAAGATAGGCTCCGACCCAAGGACTTTACCATTGCCGACCTGCTATATTGGACCGTCTACGGGTGCAGCTATCCTGGTGGTATGTCGCTTCTTCTCGGTCTCTATTTAATGGCGTTTGCTCACGTTGCGCACAGGAAGATTCAATCACAACCCTCTGACGACAACTACCCTGCCGAAGACCGCAACTCTTGACATCTCGACACGCCAAAGGCCAAACTTACCTCTCAGATAAAGGCCTCTGTTAGGAATCAACTCCTTACCCAAGTCAATCCCACGGCTGGACGTGACACTACAGGTCGTTTCGACTGCCGAAGACGAAGTCCCTCAAAAGGTCTCAATTTCCAGGACTCGCGACGTTACCGGGCACTTTGAAACTGTCATATTGTGACAGCTCAACTATCAGGTGACTACCAGTCAACACGATCTTTTTGGAGTCCTTCACGTCCCGCTGAAGAACCTGATCTTGATTCGACCGCACCGAAGATCGTGACTTTCACAAGACATGTCTTCCAAGTCAAAGGAGGGACAGTCCTCCGGTGGCTTTCACCAGGACTACATTGCCTCTTTACGGTACCGCAATGACCTCCCTCCCCCGGAAATGCCCCCTAAGTTCCTTGATGTCCCTCACGAAGGCTTGAACCGTTATCTTACTCCGGGCTTCGCATCGAACCTTGCACGTCGTGAGGAGCCCAATATTGATGTCGACGCCGAGGGAGGCATGCCAATTGATCTCGTCGGTATCCCAGGGCTACATCTTGGAGATGAGAGCGGTACGTGCACTTGATACTATTTCATACACCTGGTTGACAGCGTACTCATTGAATTTGCAGCTATTATGGCCCCGGAAAATCCTCAGCCTATTGACCCGGCTGACTTACCTCTCTTAATGACCATCGACCAACTTCGCAATCCCGCCCCCAAAAACACCAATGTCAGCTTTCTTCGCCGCACCCAGCATATTTCTGTCGATCGCAGTGCTCCTGCTGGTGCAGGGAGCACCCCCGCGAGAGCGCAGGGGCGCCCTGGTAAGAAAGGGAAGGTCTCGGTGGATGACCCGACGCATGTTAAGAAGTTCGTCCAAAAGGGCTTCGATATTGCTTATCCCGACAGTAAGCACACCGGGGACGACACAGAGACTCGCGTTCGTGGTCTCCCTGCCACCAAGGCCGAAGTCGATGCTTGGGCCAAACCAGTTCACCCTGAAAATTCGAAGCTTAAGCCTGTTGGATTTTTCCCCGTGCTGCCAGATCTGCAGGGCTTTACCGACCCGGGAGGCTTCGTGCAGTTCAAATTCGACAAGGCGCCACTAAATGCCATCTCGGGCAAGCGGGACAAGCGCATGGACGTGGCTTTGCTTAACCCTTCGGCGCCAGAACAGCGGGTCTGTGAAGACCACGCGAATCGCACAGCACTTCACAAGGCCAATCCGGACCTCTATCCGGATCCTGGCCCAGTGCCATGGAACTACGATCTATTTATGCCCGACAAGCCCGATGCTACCAAGCGCGTCCGGACGACCATGGATGTCAATGATCCCCACCGGGACGATCAGGATCTTTACACTGGCGAGGGACCGGATGGCAACCGATTTCATCGTTTTGATCGGGTTCGGACATACGCGACAACCGCCCAAGTTTTCAATACCGATCAGAAACAGAGAGACGTTGCTGTCACTCTCTACAAGCCCACTGAAAGCGATGAAAAACAGTTGGCGGCTTATTACTATCCGATCGTTGGCAAGTTCCGTCTCAAGCCTGAACGGGCCCGCAACATTGCCCAGGCGGGCTTGGCTCCCTCGGCTTCGCAAGCGCGGGAAGACCAAGAACAAATCGACCAGATGCAGGTCGTCCTTCGAGACCCAAATGAGGAAGAGGTATACAAGCGTGCTCATCACCGCGCCAACATCGACCCGAAGTTCGGCGCCACTCTTCCATCACCACCCGAGGGGAGTGCAGAAGAAGAATTCGGGGAAGCCGAGCAGTCAACTGGTAGAGAAGCACTCGACAAAACCGACTCGCAACATGCCGTCGACGAGGATACCCAGATGAGTGATGAGTAGAAGCTTGGATTTGGATGATCTTTTTGTTCCTCTTCACTTTGCAGTTCGGGAGTCTCTGACATGGAGGTTGGCGTTTTGCATGTAGAATACCCAAATGATATTTCTCCTTATATCTTTGCGAGGAATCTGTAATTCTGGCCTCGTGGATTTCTTAAATGTACACGCATGAATCTGGAATTCCATCACATTTCAGCCTTCACGCCGGTTCATGACTGATTGTCGTGACTCAGCTGAGGTCAGGCACCATTGTATCGATATATGGCGAGATCAAAGGGACAAAAGTATATCCTTCATTGGAATACATCGTTTCACCTGGTCGAAAGTTTCCATCACCGTCGAACTGAAAATCTGGCACGGGGTAATCAAAGATTTTCATCTCGGCCACTACTCCTTGTTTGTCCGAAAACCTTCCTATACCATCCCGGCGTCCCATATAGACCAATATCTCTGCGCTCATTTGCTTCATGCCCTCGCGGCTGATGGAAATCACCGGTGGCTTTTGCCATATAGCGTATTTGCTCATCTTGCCTCTTTCTGGGCCGAGGAAAGTCGAGAAACGAAACTCCAACCCTCCGGAGACTTCCATCAAATAGTCCTGTATTCGGTCGACAATCTTCATCACCCCATCAACAACGGGAATCTGGTTGGGTTCGCTAGTTTTCGGGCGCACCCAGAGCTGAACCGTATAGATCGGCAGGTTGAAGAAGCATGATTTGGTATCCTCTACCCATGACTCGTATACCGCTTGGGCTGCTTCCTTGGCAAGTTTGCACGCCTTTTTCAATTCCCCATCGTCAGCAAGGAAATGACTGTCGAATAAAATCTGAGCTGTCCGACCTGCAATTAGATGTTCACGGTTGAGGGCTTCCCGCGGAAGATGGCTGTCGAGGTTGCAAAGGATGAACCCTGAGCTTGTCGCGATCATGAGCAGCATATCTGAATCGTTCCCCTCGTAGATGAGAATGCGACCGTTTGGAACCCATGGATAAAAAATGCATTTCCCAGGGCTATTTGGGCGCTCGAACCAAGATCGTGACTGGTCGAAAGCCGGATCGGTGATCAGTTGTCTCAACGAGACATCTGGGTTTCGTTTCGTGATGACGCTTCTCCCATTCTTTTCACTCGGATAGCCAAAGACTGGTACCGAAAAGATGGCCAGCAGGGAATAATAGCAACACAGCAGAATGGACACACGGGCCGATCTAGCGACTCCTGCCATGTTGAGGAATGGGGAGAATGCGTGTCAAAACCAGAGGAGACAAGAGATTGCTTACATGTGAAGAAGAAATAGGCGGTTGTGCCGACAGAGGATCTTAGGGGCTGTTTCCGACGGGTGCAAGGCTGAAGGAAGAATCCAACAAGAGTACGGAGTATTTGGGTAGAAGTTCCCAATAGAAGTCCACTCGAATCACAACCAAATACTCCGTACGGAGTACGGAGTAGATATCTTGAAGTTCTCGCACGGATAAAAACAAATATTGTCTGTAGGTACTCCGTACTGACTCCGGAGTACATCCATGGATGTATGCTGATGCTAGTGGAGCACTTGGCAGGGCGCAGACGTGGTGTAGTGAGAGGGATTATTATCAGTCAAGACCAACTAGCAATATGCCACTTCCTTTTACCTTCACATTTCATACCAAGCCCTTCTGCTTTAACATAACTCTGACGAATACCGACTCTGCTTCTGCTTAGGTTGAACCAAACGGTGGAATCACCTTGATTTCTGCGAGACTCAAAGGAGCACCAAGTGGGTACCTCACATGCTTGGATCATCTTGGACTGATCCGTATAGGTTTCTCATCTACAGAGTAATCGACAGAGTGAAAAAGTGGAATCCATGTCGATGCAATTTGAGTTGATATTAACCTTAAAGTTAGAAGTTTATCCGGAGTGGGGCCAGAAAACTATCAATTGACAACAAAAGAGATCATAAATAACACTAGGTGCTTGCCAAAGACTCGACAGAAAAGATTGATGATGATATCGAGGGATCAAAATGAATACCCCAAAACTGTTTTATTTTATTTTGCTGCCTGGTTAAGCCCCCTACCTTAATTTGCTTCACCCCCAAGTGGCACTTACTTGTTCTTTTAGATTCCCTCGATACATTGGCAAGCAGTCAGTATGTGCAAGAGACTAGATGCTGTCGAGATTTGTAGCTATTGCTATTGACGATATTACCACCATCAACCGTTGGTTTGGTCAAGAGGTTCACCTCTTGCTAAGAAAGAAGCTCGGCATGGCTAGAAGTACCTTGCACTCCAACTATCATGGAATTAATTGGCTTTGATATTTCCCGTTTCAATGATATAGATTTATTGCAATTCCAATCGGAACTGAGATATATGACATACAGAACCAGAACTCACTCGCTGTGCCAAAAGAGACGATGCAATATCACAAAAGGAGAATGACTTGAAGAACAAAACAAACATGCTCAATAAGATGGGTGATGTCAACAGTGAGATGAGAATATAAAGTCAAGAATATAAAAGCACGAGACGAGGATGAGAGATCAACAAGGAAACATGCATGAAACGCCGGGTCTGATGCTCAATAAAATCACAAGCCAAGACATGCAACAATCAAACCACCGTTTTGCCTCGTCATATAGTTGTGGGCGGAGTCGGTTTTTCTTTTTATCTTTTGGGGATTTTTCTTCATCAACTCCGATGTGTGCCAAACCACTCCAAATGTCGGCAGGAAGTTGCGTGTGAGAGCTGCGATGAGTGACAAGTCCAAGTATTACAGGTGACCCTGAGCTCCGGCCTTTTCTATAACATAAGGCATCGATCGTAAACTTGCGTCGAGTGAGTTTCGTGGCGAGAAAATTAAAGCGGAAATGAAGCGAGCCAGCCGTCGAGTCAAGATGAAAATCTGAGGATGCACGCCATATGAAACAAGGTAGGTGGTCAACGTTCGTGGTCGGGAAGGTTCGTGGCCAGATTGGTGAAAAATCGGACGCGCTTCGATCCTCTTCCCCTCGTTTTTGGTTCCCTTGCGTTTCCTTTTCAGAGAACCCCGTCGCGGGTGTGATTCCCGCGTTGCAGTCGCACAAGGACGGGTGTAGGTACGACTAGATTGGCCGGCGTCGGTACCCGTGAACTCTAATCCGAGACGACAGGCGTTGAAGCTTGGCTGTTATGAGCTGACAGGGGTCGAAAGGGCACTCGAATCACGATGTGGCCGGTCTTTGTTTGCTGGCGTGCAGGAAACATCGACGCTGGCTCGCGGTAGTTGTCATGTCCGCGCCACACGACTCATGCTTCGTTCCGGAACAACCGGGGTCGGTGAGTACGAGCGCGATCCGCCAAAGATATCCACATCATGTTCCTGCAGGACAACGGAGTACTTGGGGTCACGAAGAAATTTCGGAACCGAGTCCTTCAATACAAGTCAGCACACAACACCATTTTCGGCGTACATGGGAAAGTAATGAACTTACACTCGACATCAGCTTGAAAACGGAGGTCTGTGCAAGCTCAAACAGATGGACCACCTCCTGAAGACTCTTGAACATTGACTCGTCATCACCCACGGCCTTCGTCATGCGGCTCGCTAAGCTGTTGCGAAGAGCATGGTCAATGTTCAGCTCGCAAGGGGAGCCGGGAGCCAAGAACGCGTTGTACAAGCCTGGATGAATGTTAGGAGCTTGGAAAAAAATCGACTATACATTGGCACGAAGTGCATTGCTCACCATAAGCAGCGGCCAAGGTTTCCCGAACGGAATCCACCTTGGTAAAAGTGCCAGTCTTTTCGGCTTTGTGGTAATTGGCCGTGAATTCGGACACATCGAGATAGAAGGACATGTTCTCCTCGCACAGCGAGTAACGCAGGAATTCGCGAAATAGCAGACGGAGCGCAGGATCTTGAAGAATGTGCGTCAGGCGGGCATTGTTGGAATCACGAGGCATGCCGCGGTTGTCATAGCTGGCGTTATCCCGGGACTTGTCGCGAGCTATCCATCCACACACTCGCTGACCTCGCTCGGTGATGCAGTAGATGGCGTACTTGGACGGCTGGAAGACCGCATTTGAGTCGGGGAACGACTTGTCATCTTGGATCATCGTAATCAAACCATACTTGAGAAATAACTCCGCAATCAAGCAGGTCTCTCGCCGTTCGATTGTAGTTGAACAATCCATCAACCAGTCCACAGCACCTTTTCCAGTGAAAGTGTTGGTGTAGATCTTGCCGTCAAACAATTTGCGTTCCCGCGCCATTTTCACTCCGACGATCCCGTTCGAGTAGTCACTTAATGAGTCCGAATCCGAGGTCGAGATACTGCTTTTGATGTTGGGACCATCTTGACCGGCAAATCGGCGAAAGATGACTTCGATCGTGGCTCGGTCATACGACAGCTTGTCTGACTCGGTGTCGCGCTCGAGATTGACCAATTGCATTGTGTTACGGGGCGAGTCCAGCACATCCATCACGTGACGGGCTGTGATTCCGTTCCGCTGGCAGAAGCGCTGCAGGATGTTAATGCCCTTGGGGGTGAGATGAAACAGAGCGCCCTTGAGAGGGAAAATCGGCAGAGCCTTGCCATCCACCGATTCGATGAACCGAGCATCGACGAAGCGTTGGCAGACGGAGCGAGCCATTTCTTTGGCCATGGAAAAGGTGGTGGTCGTGGTGGTGGTCACTATGCGCGACGGGTCCTTGGGATCGGGCATGCGGTTTGATTGAGAGAACTTGAGAGATCCCAGATTGTTGATTGCCTCTTCAGAAGTGAAGGTATGGTCATATCGGGTGAAACGAACTCGGTGCGAATCCAACTTTAAGCTCACCATCAACGTGGAGAACAGATCCATAAAATCCTGAAAAAAACGTTAGCCTCAAAAGCTTTCCTTTGCGATTCCAATTCTGGTCCTTCCCGCTCCATCCTTCGCACAACCTACCTTGGTGAAAGAGCGCTCATCTTCGGTCATTCGCAACAGACGCGAGGAAGTTTGATGCATCTTGGAGAGCGCAGCTGGTGCAGCGCCCGAGGCTGCGCGAGGTTCTTGTGGAGGAGTCGGAATGCGCTGTAGAGTTAAGCGACGTTTCAACGCAGGTGTCGTTCCGGCCACAGCGGGGGAAGCAGGGCGCGAAAAGTTGGACAATTGCTCGTTGACTTCTCCGTCGGACAATGGCGGGGTCAAGGGGTATGCGCTGGACGACTTTGCGTATTTGGACAAATTCCCAGAGGAAGGCGAAGACCGTAATGCGGTCGTCGTTGTAGATTGGCTAATAGTCGACAGACTGGCGAAAGCGCTAGAGGTTTTCTGGGCCAAGGCGGCCAAAGAGCGACGATTGCGGCGAGAGATAGAACCGACGACTGACCCAGTGAAGGTAGATGGATAGGCAGGCGGATCAGTCGTTGGAGTGGAGGAAGAAGAAGAAGCGCGAGGAAGGGGGTCGACAGAAGAATCAGGTACTGGTAAAGGAAGAGAGTCGTCCCGGGAATGGTTCACGGAAGGTAGAGTTGGCATTGAAGACGCCTTTGGGTGAACCAAACTTCGGCAAGCGTGTGAAAAGTGGGTAGGTCAAATGAGACCACGATTGGTTCTTGAAGAGGGAAAAGGAAAATCATTCAAAAATCAAATCAAACCATAGTAGGTCGTGTGGGACTTTCTATACAAAGAAAGCAGGAGGGGAGGGAAGGAGGGGGTGGGAAAGGAATAATAGTGTCAAGGAAGGGAGTATAATTTTTTTTTCTTTTCTCTTTCAATTTTGGATTTAATGATTTTCTTCCCTAAGAGTATTCAGGGCCAGAAGGAATTTCAAAAATTAAAATCCAAAAAGAGCGGGGGGGAGGGGGAAAGGTATACATCCTCCGTACACATAGGGTCAAGAAACAGGCGGGTCTAGTGAAAAAAGGGCGAAAATCGAAAACGAGGAAAAAAAGAAAAGAAAAAAAAAATATAGCCCCCCTCTTTTTTCCCCCTTGTGAAGAATCACAGCCATTCGGCCTGTCATCCATGACCCACAGCCCACGCGTGAGTCCAGCCGGAAAGAGTTTGGTGCGATGCATCCAAACAACGTGGGCCAAGGAAGGGATTGCCTCATGGTGAAGATCGGTGGGTTCCATGTTCTGCCGGACCAGGGTTTCAGTATTACAGTATCGGTTACCTACGGATACCATACACTATGATTGTCAACTTTACCTACCTAGATTTGATGAAGAATGCTGAATTGAAGGGATTTCCAAACAATTGAACCAAATGCTTGGTGAGTCCATGAGATCATTGCAGTATTAGAGATCAAGATTAGTCCCCACAACTGACTTTTTGACCGATGGGTTCCATAGGCACCGATGATCCATGATTGTAATACGCACCGGAAAACCCCCTTAACACGGCCAATTAAACCCCCGATCGCTTCCACAAGGATTCTGACTCTTTACGGAGTAAGTTTTCCATGTAATGTCTGGTATCCACTCCATCATCATTCCCCTCCAGGCTTTCTCTGACTTGGTTCCTCTCGGCCCCTTGCCCAAATGTGGCAATATAGGCGGTCAACAAAACAAGCTTGAAGCCCACGTGGGATGAGTTCTGGGAACCTTATCGGGCGTGGCAAATTCCACACTCGATCGGTTTCCCCCTTTTCGCGTCTCTACCATGGTATCCAGCATTTCATCGGATTTAGCTACCGTCTAGAGTTTCTCCGGATAATGACAGCCTTTGGTCCGAGCCTTTCATAGGTAGTATAACAAGAGTCAGAAGAGGAACCTTCTTTGTCACATGTTTCATAGCGGAAGAGCGGAAATACATAATTATGCACACCCAAGGTGGATCCCACTAAATTTCATAAGACAATACGGAGTATTGTGTGGAATTGGAGTCACCAATGTTTCGGCCTCTGAGATTTGTTTCAGAGAGAGCTTTGCTTGACCCGTCAGGGCTGAACACATGGGTATTTCGAGGCGTCAGAAGAAAACTGGAAACCCATGTGGTCCACGTGGATACACGTGGAAGGATAGCGCTCAAGCCTCTTATATCGAACATACTCTTACGGTGTACTCCGTACGGAGTACCGGGTTTCAACTTCTCAACGTGCTCTCGATCTCCTTCCAACTGCTTCTTATCAGTGGGTCGCGCGTTTACAAGAGGGGGGTATCCATTTGGCAACGTTGGCGCACAGACTTGGGGGCGGAAACGAGGATTTAGCACGGCGTGTCGGTCAACGGTAGGCATCCGGCTAGTATGATCACAAATACTTCTATACGAAGTGTCATTTAATGAAGACTCGGAGGACTCGGGGCTCCAGCACTGAATTGTGGAACAGCCAAGGACCTTTAGGGCCTCAATTAAGCCTCAATGGGGGCTGCTGTTGGAGTCGGTTAGCGCAACTGATTATTTTAGGCCCCAACCACGTCAGTTTCTCCGCAGGATCCGCCCCGGGGTCTGTAAGGAATCTACGTACGAAGAGCATAAACCATTCAAACCAGGCCTCAACAAATCTGTCAAGCCACGTCAGCCGAGTTCTGAGGCAGTGTTGATAAATCCAGGCTGGGCGTCATCACAGCTCTGTCAGTGCGAGCTCATCCGCCCGAAGCCGGAGCGGAAATAGATTGCCCGTGTTTTCACTATAGGGAGTGGGCAATTTACAGTCAGATATTACGAGATTGTTGAGTGATCCACTGGTAGAAAGTGATATGCAGGTCGAAAAGAACCCTTTCCATGTGATGCATCAACTTGAAGATACTCTATTGCCACGTGGATTGGGGTAAATGATTACATATGCGTGGTACAAGTCCGGAGTACCCTGCACAGTATTGACCGAGCCGCTTTTCCTCTACTTTTGTACATGAAAGGTCCACGAGTCATGAAAAAGATGCACGGCCAAGAACGCTTGCCAGTGAGCTCATATAATATCGATAAAATCGGAGTCCAAAGATTCCTTCTTCTCAGCCCTGTGATATGACAGTAGTCAAGCTTCCCGGAAATCCTCCGATCGGCTTCAATGTCTTCGATTGTGTCTCCCTCAACTTTAATCGATACCCGACAAGGAACAATACTCTTGTACTCTTGATGATGAATAATGAAACCATATCCCGTCCAAACCTGAGTGGACCAAAAAGTATAAATTCACACTCGCTTGTCGGTTCGACCCGCCAAGGCCATTATTACCCAAACAAGCAAGGTATTCAATCTCAAACTCATGAAGCACGCTAAAACTGCTTACGGAGAAATTCTCCAATAATCTCGACTTGCGGTCAGACGGATGCACCAAAGGGAGACAACTTTAAGACCCCGCAATTCTCGTAAATGACTTGATCGGCGATTTGGAGAATCCGATTATTGTATTAATAGAAAATTATTGTATTCAAAGATCGGTGCCTGCGGTGCTCGTATGTATCAGTGGTATTGTAATGCTCCCCACAATCTTTTAGATAGTCGTATTTGGGGTATCAACATCCCTGACCGCCACGCGAGGCTGGATTCGTGCAGCCCATTTATCATTCCCTCTCTGGGCATTGATCTGGGGACCTGGAAGGATTCCACCGAGTTCACTGCCGTTGATGATCAAAACCCAATTTTAGAATGCCCAGACCACAGAGGTCTGGGGTGCAGTGCGGCTATGATTATCACGAATTGCGTGAGTCGTATCGGAGGAAATGGACTTGACCAATGGCCATCGTCAATGGGTGTTGAGAGCTACAATCGCTTTTTTGCTTTTGCGAGTGGTGGCAAGGCTGGATCTTCTTCGTGGTCGGGATAGCGAACCTGTCCTATCCCTACGGAAAACTCCGTACTTGACTTTCTCAATAATCCCTGGTCTCCCTGACATCCTTTGGAGAGACTAGTATCTCTAGAGGATGGAGACAATGAGGATGTTCCCTGTACAATAGTTGTTCATCAACTCAGACCACACTCCGTACAAGGGCAACCCGTCGAGTTGGGCCAGTCACAATGGCTTCATCCTTGCATCCATTCACGAACAACCTCCATTGTAAATGGTCAGCCGAGTCGATGCAAATCATTACGCGGTCCAGCCTCCCTCGATGTCGACTGTTCTGCCATAGGAAACTGTGGCTTCGGCTTTGGGTTTCAGACCATTCGCTCGGCTACTCCTGCATCTTTCTAGCCAGGGGCGGCTCGCCAAGCTCTGTCCGTACAGATGTACCCCGGGAGCTATTGCTGATTGAGCTGGCGAGTTGATCTCGAATCCGATTCGTGATTTCGCAAGGAATCAGCCTGCGTCCGTGTAGAGCCAACACCGGCACATCCCGCACACAGCCACCGTTAACATAACGTTCGCGTTCAATTTACCCCTTATCTGCCAATCTGCCCATCTCCCAAGTACAACGGTAAAATATCATCTTCGATGTGGGGAACTCCCACGTGGAAACTGCGGGTCGTCATCTCGCTAAACCGACTCCAGTAGAGATCGGAGCATGCGGCCCCTTCCTCCTCGCGATCAGACCTCCGCCCCGTATTCCCGCCATGTGGCTCCCACAACGAACAAGCCTCTCATCTGAGTCAGCTCCGTTTATCGAACAGGGATAACCATCCTGATGCGGAAATGAGCTCCAAATCGAAAACGAACGACAGGGGGGACCGGCGGTAGAGCCCCATGTCATATGCCTCACGCGATGTAAATCATGCAAGAGGTGTACCGGTACTTTGCGCAATTACCGCGTCCACACCTCAGGTTTTGGAATGGAAATAGTGCCTAAAAAGGTAATGTCCAAGGAGAAGGCTCGCGGCCCCACGTTATCGAAAATTTCAATGCCGAAGGGCGGCTCTTGCGCAAGGCTGCCAACAGTCGGACTCACCGAAGCCGAGGAGGATCACATAGATTAGGGACACTCTTCGTAGACAAGACCAAAACGGTGAGATTCTCCATCCCACAGGGTCACAAAACCAACACGACCACAGGCGCTCATCATTTGTCGCAGATCTGTCGGGACGATCCGCTAGGGACAGTACAGAACTTTTTGGAAAGTCAAAATTTTCACAGTGTAACCATGACAATACCTTGTACGGAATTCCGTACGAACGGTATGAAACTCATGAAACTTCCGGGGAGGAGGAAATATGGACCCACTCTCGATACGTTCCCGATTCAGAAGTAGGATGCGAGCATCACCAGTGGATCACGTCATCGACTCTGTTTGCGAAGATGCAGATGATACCCGACACACTAGAGCAACTCTATTCGGTATCAAAGTTAAATTGTGAATATCAAGGATAGAAACAGGAAGAAAAGGAAGATGCTGACACGGCATTTCAATCATGACACGAGAAAAGAAAAGGGGCTGCGGACGAATTTCAAACTAACCCGGGTGGGCTCATCTATGATTAAATTCGCGCGTGGCAAAAGGCCCCCACGCTAGAACTTTTCTAGAAGAGTTCTGGAACCCACTAAGAACATTTCCGAGATTGTTTCTCCCGTCTCTGCGATGGGACAATCCCCTTGCATCAGTAAAAAGGAATTCTCATGGGTTGATGCATGCATTTATCTGCAGAGAACAAGGATCGAAACATACCAAGACTATTGGATGTTGGATACAAAGAATAAGGAGATGTTGCATTTACCTTTGATTTCGAAGACCCAATTTTGAGTCTCGCACTATACAAGAAGAGGAAAGGAAAGCTTGGCGCAGGAATCGTCCACATTAAATTTGGCCTAATTGGGGAACTAATATCTGCAGGCGACGTTCTGTCTCCATCGGGCGTCACAGGAGGAGCTAAAAATTCCTTCAAGCTAATTCTTTCATGCAGAGGGGCTCGTCCGGAAGAAATATCCTTCGGAAGATAGCTTGGCTGAAATCATTGCCCGCACCCGTTGCATTCAGGGTGTCAACACTCCACAATTGCCCGGCACGAAGGACGCAAAGGAGACTTAGTTCCACGTGGTTGATTCAGGTACGAATCCTTCAGTGTGTCGATGGACAAAGCGGGGAGACGGCCGGAAGATCGTAATTTCATTTAGGTCGGAGGATTAAATTATGACTTGCATAGGAAGTGGGTGGATCTGTCAACGCCCATGTGGCCTGGAAGGAGTCGGGACAAATGTTTCTCATCAACTGAATCGGGCAAGATTCTTCACCCCAATTCCTTCTGAATGTGACGTTGCTGCAAGTCTGCACTCTGACGTGAAATCGGGGCCATGACTTCAATCGCCCCCGCTTCTCAATTAAGTAGATGGGGCCTTTCCGCCCGGTGGAAGGTATCATTGCAGACGATGGAAGTAGTGCTCCTTTGATAGATGACTAGAGATGGTTTAGCTTTCATGACGACAATCCTCAAGTCTGCAGAAGCCAAGTTGACTGACACAGGCTTGGCATGGCCCCAAGTTGAATGAGGGTCTATTCCGTAGGGGTAAACAAAAACCCTGTTGACGTCTTATCTGAATTTAGATATCCTGACGAAAAGTTTAGGAAATTATCAATGATCAACGAGCTGATGACAATCGTCAAACCTAGGTAGTCGAATGAGTATTCCATTCTTACACTCATCCTCAAGTGTCCTTAAGTGAAAGAGATCAGGTCGAATTGGACTTGGGATATCCAACTTCTACCCCCAGTCACAGTACATCCCCATCAGTGCATCACACACTTGTTTCATTTTGGCAGGCAAGCCGGGGGATCGACAAGACCGCCACATGAATCCCATTACTTCCGAGAAATCTCCACTCATGCTCAGGTTCTCCCCGACCAGAATAAGTGTAATCTTGAAACGTTTCCCGGTACAAAGCGGGGTATCACGATGTGCTCCCTCCTCCTTGACTGTACTCCATTCAGACTAGGCTCCATGATTATGCTTCTGTTCGGCACCTCGCAATGCCGGTGGCCGGAGAATCGAAAAGTGGCTGTCGAGCCATTCTCCCCATTCTCCCCACTTCTCTCCGGGATTGACTCTGAGCCATGCGCATGGAGGTCCTCGGAAACCTGCCGCATCGCTGATCATCGAGACGGATATGCTGCTGCCGCATCCCGGCTTTCCCAAAGTCCGTTCTAGGATTGTCCTGGTAGCACAGGTACAGCCCCGGCAGGAATGCGATGGAGATTTTGCCTCTGCTTTTGTCCTTCGGCGAATGTCTTGTCTCCGTCTTTGTTTCTTCGCGGCATGATGTTCATGTTCCCCCGGTTGCCGAATGCAATCCCGACCATACCTCGGACCTCTAGTTACAGGCCAGTCTCTTTCCCAATGGCTAGACCGGACTCTGGGGTCGGTCACTCGTGTTTGATTCAAGCAGGGTCTTGTCTCCTTTCTTTTTCTCTCCCTTTCGTACTGACTATTAGGAAAAGTCAACGCCATACAGGATGATCTGCATGCTGCAGCGCATCTCGGCTTGGATCGATTTACAATTGGCAGCTCAGCTCCTTGCTATGTTGCTCGTACAGCTACACTAAAATAGCGACAAATATTTTCACCCGTATTCTTCAGGCTCATGGCGGATATCAAAGGATGCGGCAGCGCCCATGCAAGTGTGCAGAATTGTGGAGTCATCATGTCGGCAGAACCCAGATTGGTCTAGCTACATGAATGGTGGGATTAGTGCCTGCTGGTGTGATGTTCACATCTTCGCCCCACTCTTCGGCTGCAACACGCAGATGAAGGCATGGGGGAAGGATGGACTGCCTGCATGGATCCTTTTACCCGTTCGATGCCCTCGACTTGAGGATTTTCATCCGAGTATGGGATCCACTCGCCCTGCATGATTACATGGTCGATGAACTATTCCGTACGGAGTATACGTGCTTTGATCACCAAGTGCCTGAGATAATACATCACCTTCGTATGAGGGATGGTGGCGAGAGTGGGGGTTCTCAATGCCCTCCACGCGAGCAAGTCTACATGCTCACATGGCCGTATGCAGAGCACTGGGCTACAAGTACTATTTGCAAAAGCCATCAATCAACCGATTATCCACTCCCTTTGCTCATCATATGAAAGTTCAACATCCCAAATTCGACCAAGCACCATCCGATCTGCAATCGTATCAAACTAACTGTATAGAGTTCGCCCCAGCATCAATCGGTGTACGGAGTCAACACCGTTAGCACGCCGATCCCAACCCTCCGCTTTCCTCCTTTCCTCCTTGAGATAAAAACTCGAGAAGCGCAATGACATGTCACTTTCGACACATGGCAAGCACACATGCATGTCGCGTGTTCGGGCACCGATCAACCAATCGCCGCAGCCGTGGCGAAGTAAGGACGCAGCACAAAATGAGCAAGATCGTCAGTAGCTTTCCAAATGGATTCGAGATGGTTCCAAGGTTTCTCTCCAAGGTCTTTTGAGAATATCAACAACTCAAACTCAAGCTTGGCTATATATCTCTCACAAAGAAGATTCTCGGGATCTACACACCACAAAGGACAGTGCTAGAATGAAGAAAGCCTGATATACACATCCAATGGACAAGATTAAAGTATATTTTGTTTGCCCTTAACCATCAAACACCGCCCAGACCAATCGGAACCAAGATCTAGAATCATTCTTCCCATCACACAATCGAACGTATGTCCCACCACATCAAACACGATGGCCATTCAGCTCTGGAAATCTTGGCAGCACACGATGCCAATACGGCAACGTGCAGAGCCAAGGTAAGGGTCGACTCGAGTGATCAATCTCTGTACTTCACCCCTTTGCACTGCTTTACCATAGGTAGGCTGCAAGATTCAGACGGAATTGCTCTGCGAGGATTAGAGGGCATGGACGGATGATCGTCGGTGGCAAGGGATTTTCATGGTCGCGAGAATGGGTCAGTGCCGTGGTCATTGCTTTGACAAGACTGGAAGTGTCGGTTCTAGTATCTAATAGGCTGGTGCACTTTGTGATTTATCATTCTTGACTAGGGGTTTGAGCTATTGGGTGAAAGTCGGCGGTATTCATGCTAGGGGAACTTTGTTGTGCTGATTAGTAGATGGTTTGGCTTAGTCGACTGGCTTCTATGGGCCGAGAATTTCAGGTTGATGAGATGGTGATGTGGTCTCAGATAGACAAGGCCATGTCAATGCAAGCGTCTATGTGAACTTAGAAGACACAAGGATTACTATCATGATAGGGTAGTATGCAACCATCGGCACAAATCATCAGCCATCTCGCCACCACTGTCCAAGTGAACTACCCGATCCAGCCATCTCGACAACTTCCTCAAAGCTAATCTCCATGCGGAACATCTGTCCATCGGCATTACTGTTTCCTCCCCCAACGGGCGTGACGAGACCCCAAGTCACCAGGTTCTCCCAGGCTTCCCGCGCGACATCCCGACCCCATACGCGACCCGCCGTGGCAGCTGCACCGGAGATTGAGGCGGCTGTCTTGGCCGACGTGAGAAGTCGTACATATTCTGCATAGGCAGCGGGAAAAGAAAGGGCCAGTGGTGCCAGTCCTTGAGCTTGGGCTCCGTCGTTGCCCGGATCAAAGAGCGCTGTCAGGCGCGTGGCGGCTAACAGCAAAGCCAGGGGAACCGATGATGGGCTTGATGACGGTGTGATAGACGCTGAGAATGGAAGCGGTGGCGGATCCGGACAAGATAGGGTTTGGGAGGTGAAGCTCTTAGGTGTTGGGACCTGGACAGTTGGTGTGTTGACATCAAGAGTGCTGAGATGAAGCTCGCTGATGGGTAGCAGCGCGCTCGTGAGGAACTCTTTGATAGACTTGGTCTGATAAAAGATCCGTTGGAGATGAAAGTGGAAATTTTTGTCATTCCATAGGTTCTGTTGGAGATTAGCCCGTCGCACTTGGATCTGCAGGTTCAAGTCGTCCTACCTGGAGATAGACTTTCCACCCCTCCAGAAGTAATTTCCAATTATTTCCTTCCAGAATATTCCGCTCTGAGCCAAGCGTACTTGCCAGCTCTAAAACTTCCTGCTCCTCGAGATCTAGACTTGCCATGCAGATATCGGAAAACGTCTCGAAACCCCTGGGCAGAGGCATGTAGACGTAGCGGTGACTAAAACGACTTTTGACTCGCTTCTCGAGCATTTCAGTAACATCGACCTTGGTCGTGAGGCCGATGACTGCTATCGGGGCTTTCCGCGCCTGTGCAATATCGAACAAATTGTATAGCAGAGTCTGCCGCGGATGAGTGACGAATAAATCGAACTCATCCAGAAGAATCACAATAGACTTGGCTGCAGTCACTGTGTCACCATCCCCCGAAGACCCAAATAGCTCTTCCGGGTGAGAGAGCAAGGCCAAAAGGGTGGCCATTGTATCAGCGTAGGAGCTGACTTTGATAGCGTCGTCCTCGGTATTGGTCTCGCGTCCAAGCTGGCGCCACATTTCTCGTAGAGCTAGACGGTCATCGGTATGGAGAAAGCCATTCAGGCGAATGACATGAAAATCGTTTTTGTGCTTGCTGGCAAGACTCGAGATGATGGTTTCCACAACAGCGGTCTTCCCACTACCTCGTGATCCAAGAAGGAGCATTGAGTTGCCTTCACCAACAGTCACCGTTTGCTCGATTAAGTGATTGACCTTGTTGTATTCACTCTCAAGCCCCTTGAGTGGAATTTGTCGTTTCCCAGACAGCTTCTCCAAAAGGACAGATGTCAGCAGACGTGTTTCAGCTTGAAGACCGTTCTGTGAGATATTCTGCATGTTTTCAGCGTATTCCGGCAGGGGCTCAGTCACTTCAAGAGGCTTGTTAGCCTCCGGTTGCTCCTGAGGGAAGCCTTGCTGGAGCTGCATCGCGACAAGATCATCGAGACCGTCATGGTACTCATCCGGCGAGGGAGATCCTTTGTTTTCGGCGTTCGCGCCATTAGACCTGGTCTTTGCTGTACTTCTTCTGGACCTTGACCTTGCGACTGATGCAGTAGGCTGAGGCGAGTACTCATCCACATCCATCTCTTCCTCGTCCTCGACGGAAGTACTTCTGGGTTTCTGAGTACTCCTCTTCGCCCGAGTGCTTCTCGGTGTCGCAGCCGCTCTCCGCGTCGAAGACGGAGTGCCGTCTGCATCGTCATACCGTCGAGGTGTTTTTCGTTGTCGTCCACTGGACCGCTGGCCGGCCTTTGCTGGAGTATCGGTTTCCTCTACTTCGTCCTCGCCGTCTGCATCCAGGCCCTTAGGTGCGCGTGTACGTCCGCCTCGAGTGGAGCGGCGTCGCGATGTCTGTTGTCGACGGGAAGCGCCTTTATTCTCTTCATAGTCGTCATCGTCGTCGGCAGGGGAGGATGGCACCGAGAAGACATCGTCATCCATGTCAATATCGCCATCTTCGTCGGGTGATGGCTCTTCCGAGACCCTTCTTCGTTTTGATGCGCGAGGATCTTTCATGATTATAGAGGAGGCCGGTCGAAGGGGTGATCGTGAGAGCGTGGCTCAATGGGCGTGAATGAGCGCTATTTGAATCTTTGGAGGCGCAAAATATGCGCAGTGGTATCTCTATAGGAAACGAACTGGACGACTGGTGTATTGATCGATCTCACGTTCGATAGTCTGAGAAAGATGGTGAGCCAATGGTTTTGACCGGCTGAGCAGCAATTTCCAATGCCGCAGTAAATGCGTCAGAGGCAGGTTTTTCCAGACATCAAGTCACCCTTGTCTTGTTCAGCGACCGGTACCTTGGGTTGGAAGGGTCAATGGCAGGGGAGAGCTGTTGGAGGTTTCGGCAGCGACATCTCCGGCTCATCGCCTCAGGCCACAACGCGCAACGCGAAGTCAGGTGCTTCTGCACGCGACAAGATGATTGCGATCTATTATCCATTGACAGTCTGCGATGGGTTCTGATGATCTTAGACTTGAAATTCATTTGGAACCCAATTAATTATCATGGTTTGAATGGTTGCTACGAAGGTACCTGGCTGGAGGCGGTCATCAGACACTCGAAATGAACAAAGAATGCAGCAATTCCGTGGCAGATATAAAACTTAGATTGGGACATCCATAGATGTGTGATTCGGATGACAAGATCGGAAGAATAGCTTGGTACATGGTGCATTGCTCGTCGGTGCGCATCAACCGAGGTTCAACGGACCGAGCTACATCTGTGGGGTTATCGGTCGCAACTGGAACCACTTCTTCACGCCACTTGAATCTAGGAACTTCATCTTCACATTATTCCTTTCTTTTTAACATCATGTCCGAATACACAATCGGCGCACCCGCGCGCAAACTAGACGAGTTCGAAGAGCTTGTCTACGAGTATACGAATCGAATGGGCCTGGACAGCGAAGAGGTATGCCCGAGACCTAGTGAAAAGCAAGCCGAAAGCTAAGACATATCTACTAGAGTTGGGGATTCAATGCTCGTGCCTGCAACCTTCGCTTTGAATCTGCGACTCGTGGTCCTCCGGCGACCGTCTCTTTTCTCTGCACCATCACTCCAGCACTGAGCAATCACATTGGAAACCTGCATGGCGGCTGCGCCGCCACTCTCATTGATATTCTGTCCACCACAATATTGCTTGGTATCTCGGAACCTGGTAAATTTGCGCTCGGGGGCGTGAGTCGAAATCTCAGGCTCACATATCTGCGTCCGGTACCGACGGGTATAGAAGCACGGATTGTTTGTGAACTGGTACATGCTGGAAAGAGGCTGGCATTGCTGCGGGCTGAGATTCAGAGGGCTGAGAGTGGAGATCTGTGTGTTGTTGGAGAGCATGAGAAGGCGAATACGGACCCTGAGGTGGACCAGCGGATTTGAAAAGTGTGGTTTGGGAGGGCCTTGTTATTGCAAACTCGTTTAGATGCTCTGGTAGCAAACTATATAGATCATTCAACGAAAGACCTTCTTACCATCGAACTTTTGTAGCAAGAAAGATGGGTTGATACACTGAGAAAATGCCTAGTTTGTGAATTGTCTATTTATCATGAGTGAGAACCAAGATTGCATCGATTCATCTTGTTTAGGAATCTCATGTATACGGTAGCAATGGTCTACATGTAGCTGACGGAATGAGAAATAGGTATATTTGCGCTTGCTACAGCCTCTCGATTAAATCCGATGGAGCATCTGGTGCCCATGGCAGAGGGAAAACGACAGAGCATCAAACATGTTCAAGAGAAATTTAGTCAACCAGCATCTAGACAGCAATAGATCATCGTATCAGCAAGGCCAAGGGTAATCAATCTACTCCTGAGCAAGCTGTTGGTCTTCCCGCAGACCCTCCACGACCAGCTCTTCGCCAGTGGTCCGGCGGTACATATCCCGCACATCATCTGAGTATTGATTAGCACGAAAAACCACCGACATATCTCAATCCAAGGCGCCTTACTGGTAGTGGTCTCGAAGTGGGATGTGGCATCGTAGCTCTTCGAGATGAAGATGTTGTCCTTCGTGCCGTCGTCCAGAGGCTCGTAGATCGGGATGGGGGGTCCCATAAACTTCTCTTCAATCTCGCCCAGGCGCTCAAAGCCCGGCTCAAGCTCAAGGTGATTGTTGGCCTCGTTCTCAGCAATGGTCGAGACAATGGCGATGTAGTAGCCCTTGGGGCAGACATTGTGGGCGGCCGAAACCATAGCAATGTAAACATCTGCAGAGATTAGCGGAGGTGTCGAATCAAGGAAAATGATAAACGACTATGTCACGTACCGTGCTTGCGTCCAACTTGGGACTGGGGAATGATCAGCTGCAGGGAATCGCTACCATCGGTCTTGTCAATGGGGTGCTTCAGGATACAGATGGCCTTGAGCAGGTATCCAGAGACCTTCACCTTGCCGGGGAAGTAGGATGGATCGGCGATGATCTTCTTGGTCTTGGTCTCAAACTTCATCTCCGCTGACTTGTCATCACGGTCCTTCATGGTGGCCTTGATGCCCGAGACCTTGCCGTTATCGTAGAGCACCTCATCAATATCGGTATTCAGCATGTAGGTACCGCCGTAGATCGCCGACAGACGAGCAAAGCCCTGCGGGAGCTCACCGAGACCATACAGGGGATAGATGTAAGGTGACTTGCCATATCGGGCCATAGAGTTGACGTAGAGGCGGATACGGTTGATGGCATCGACAGCCACGCCTGATTGGGTGATGTATTCGTCCGAAGGGAACAGAGCCATGGAGTGGCCGACAAAGTCCCGAGTGTTATCCTCCAAGCTGAACTTGTCGTAGACATCCTTCATGGTGCATGAGCCGATATTCAGGCCTATACCAAGTTAGCTGTGACTTTCTCGCGCTAGCTGAACAGAGGTATTCTAATCACTCACCCTGGTGAGTGGAAGGGTCGTCCTCCTTAAACTCGCCAACCCACTCGAGGAACTTCTTAGCCCGGCGTTTCTCGAAAAGGCCCATGAGAGAAGAGCGCAGAGCTTCACCAGCATCCGAGGGAACCTTTGCCACGGTCGCCTTGGTACCCTTGCCCTGCTGGACATAGCTGCCGGCGATCTGCTTGAACTCCAAGTATCTCGTGACGTCGGTAGAGACCAGAATGTTTGTCAATTCACCATTGGCCATCAATAGCTTCGGAACCAAATCGATGTTCCAGTCGTTGACCCTCCCGTATTTCTTCCAAGGCTCTTCGCCGGGGCGAACATTGCCATACTTCTTGAAAAGCTGCGAGAGAGGTCAGCAATGAACCGGGTCGATGGGTTAAACAGGCGTACGGTTTCAATATTGACCGAGGCAGCCTCGCTGGAGACAACGTCAGTAAATACACGTAGTGGTGATGCTGCAGGGAGCTCCGCATTCTACCTACCCTCCGTAGTGGTCATTGCGATCGATGTGCAGGACCTTATTCCCCTTGACACTCAGAACACTGAAAACAGCAGTGAGTAACCAGTCATATCATGGACTGCGGAGGTCATGGAAGCTACTACTCACCCCGACAACACACACTCGGTCAGGCCTGCAACTGGTCAGTGATGGGGGAGTTTTGGAATGGCGGGGTAGCAACAAACCAGTGCCAAGCACCACGACGTCGTACTCGGGGGCGATCTCGTCCATGATGGATTTAGAAGCAAGAGGATCGAAAAGGCAAGAAAGATACTAAGGGGAAGGGTAAGACGGAGATTAGAAGGAAAAGAGAGGAAGAAGTTCTCCTGGCACTTGTCCCCGCGGATCAACGAAGCGGTAAGACTAGTTGACTGGGCCCGCCACTAGTGACTTTTCTCCTGCAAAATAGGAGTTGTGCCCATTCAGCAATCACAAGAATATTTTTCTCGAGAATATCAAGGAACGGGATGCGTATCTTGCCCCTAGAGGAGCCTCACAACTCATCCTTCGAGCCCCTGAAGAACTGTGACCGCATCATGATGCTCTAGAATGCAGCGATCACCCCAGCCGAACCAATGGGTGTCAGAACAATCATATCATTGATATTTTACATGCAGTACAATAAAAGGAATCCAAGATATAGCTACACAAATTCGAGGGTGTCAGCCAGCCGTGTTGGGAGTCCTTGACCATGCCGGACTCTCGTTTTGGCCCAATCCATCAGCCTATTGCTGGGCTGGCCCGGAGGATTCGCCTTCCGAAGAGTTACCACCCGAGAATTTCTCCTCTTCCTTCGTCCTCATCTTTTCAGGAAGATATCCATCCTGGTACAGACGAATGGCATCCTCCCAGGCATACCACCGCTCTCGCAGAACGTGTTTGATGGACTGCTGGCTGACTCGGATCTAGTTCAAAAGTATCGTTAGTGGTTTTGTGTACCGAAATGAAAAAACATAACCGAGACAAGTGGCACGCCATCATGATGAGCAATGAACCTCTTCTACCTCGTAGACTTGTTATGTACTTACCGCGTTGTCTCGTTCATTGGCTTCATGGTCGCCATAGCCAGCCTTCAGTCGTGTGCGCTCAAGGTTCGATGTGATAATACGGTTGCGTTCCTTGACGCAAACCCACCACAATTTGTGGAGATCATCCCAGCTTTTCTCACGTAGTTCTTGGATGGCCCATGGGCGACCTGATGGATCGATCAGCAACAAGGCCAATGATGGATAGGTATCGGAGATGCAAACAAGAAATCTCACTCACCAAAGTCCATGTCGAATTCTGGGACACTCAATGCCTCGCGCGATGGCGGGAAAAAGCCCCAGAGTCCATGATTGGGGGTTTTAGGCCGCGGCTGCATTTCATCCCGCGACACGGGCGTAGGCAATGGATACTTCGACGCACTGAGCTTGAACTTAGGGCCAGTACGGTGAATGGCTGACACGCCACGGTTTCGATTGAGGTCGCGTCCGCGGCCCGCAGCAACGGGAGTCGTGGAGAAGCTGGAGGTCTGGGTGGTGGAAGCGAGCGAGAGATGTAGAGATGGGGCTAGATAGGCCGGAGGAAGATCGGCCAAGGCAAAGCGCCCATGATGAGCCAAGCGAGCAACAGCTGGTCGATGCATTGTGTTTCTGCGCGGCGCATGGGACGATGGGGATGCGTTCGTTTTTTCGGGTTGACGGGCGGACCAGTCACGTGAGCGCATGGCGGCTAATTCACATCCATTCACTTTCCCATCTTCAACCACAACGTGATATGATATCGTCGAGGAACTGACTCGAGATTCAAAACACATTTCAAAATCCTATCGAGTACCTCAGAAACCACCTACTCATCTGGTTCCGCTCTCATCCCGATCCCAGTTGCCAGCTTGTCGAGGGCTTTACAGCAACCGCGCGCTAAACCGCCCAATCGAAGAACGGCATCTCTGGCGGAGCAGTGCTGCATCAAGCCTCAAGGCCCTTTGTGCTTTGCGACCCCTCCGCGGACTCTCCTTCAGCCAAGTATTCGCCCAATCTCTCTTTCGACTGCTCTCAGTGTCAGTCGAGGTTCGTCTTCACTGAATTTGTCTCCGTGACCCCGACTATGAATAGGCCAGGTTCGTCATTTTCTTCACAACGCTCCGAGCCCTCGCCCACGTGCACACGCTGCCTTCGAGAATTATTATCATACCCTCGAGCCATGTTATTTTAATCGGAGCACATTTGTTTGTCCAAAGTCTCGTCCCTTATATCGGGGCAAAAGAGGTCGTCGTGCTTTAACGGCGCCCGTGCGCAGATAGTTCCCCGAGATGCGACCGAGACATTTTTCCAAGGACCAGTCGACACATTCTTAGCTTGACCCGAAGCATGGACATTTTCAGAAGATTCCGTGAAGATCATGCTGACTCTTTGTGCTTTTATCAGGACCTGGTCCGCAGCCGCTTCGAGGCATGTCCGGATTCCCCGCACAACAGCAAGCACAGGCTCGAACATTGGCATCCGCGCGATTGCCGAATGGGAAACTTGGTACGATAACAACGACCATGTTGGATTGGGACATGTTGTCAAGCTAAGGGTGGATGCTAATTCTCCGGGACGACAATCTAGGTGGCGCAGCGAACTGGAACTTCAACCTTCCCGGAACAAACACTCTACAAAACAGCCAGCAACGCGGTATGGGAACCATGGGGAGCTTTGCACAAAGTCTTGGCGGATCGCAGCCGGCCACACCGTTAGATCTGTCGTGAGTACTGCCTATTTGGATCCCTGCTGCTCGAATTGTCACGATCTTGAGGACTCACTCGGTGATGTCTCCTAGCGAATTCCCCTCCCTTTCTGGCGCGCCGCAGCAATCACAATCGCAAAACCCTGGGCAACTTGTGTGGGCCAATGCAAGCCAAAGAGCTTCGCAGCACACACCTGTGCAGAGACAGCAACATCCGCCAACCTCGCAACCCCCTTCTCGAGCCTCGCAGACCCAACCGCACCCTGGGCAGCAACAAACTCAGCCTCACGACGACATGTTCCCTTCTGGCGCCCAGTTCGCCAACCGACTAGATGATTTCAGGAATGGTGGACAAGGAATCAGTAGCCAGTTAGGGGCTGGCAGTCAACCCCAGACAGGCAACATCGACGAATTCCCTCCCTTGGGTCGCAATGTCGCTGCTGAGCTGGTTCAGGATCGCAGAAGCTCATTGATGCAAGGTGCGGGTTTTGGAGGCTACGGTACCGGTATGGCTACTGCGCCTACTCCCCCAGTCGATTTGCACCAGGGATTCAAAACTCGAACAAGAGAGAAGCTGATCATCGTTCAGGAATTGGGTCGTCGCGGTCGCCCGTTCATCAAGGGCCCAATGGAGTTCTGGAGCAAGAGAAAGAAGTAGGTCGATCGGCGATCGCAACCCAGGCCCCGCACTCACCGACACGGCAGGACTTGAACAACACCCTGATGTCAGGTCAACGGAACTTCAGCGATCCACAACAATTGCAGCAAAGACCGCAGCAAATCGCCGAGGGGCAAGATGTTTCTACCGCGGCGCAAAGTGCGGAGCAACCGCCCTTGGCACAAATGAGTGAGCTGGATCGATTCGGTCTGGCTGGTCTTTTGCGCATGATCCATAGCGAGAGTCCCGATGTGGCCAGTCTCGCGGTTGGACAAGATTTGATGACCCTTGGATTGGACCTGAATCAACCTGAGTATGCGCATCTTTGCCGCCGTCTTTTCGCCCCATACTGATGAAGTCGTCCTTTTAGGCCTCTACACACTTCATTCGCGTCACCGTTCGTATCGTCCATGTCTGCCGTTCCTTTGGAACAAGATTTCTCTCTCCCGTCTTGCTACAACGTAGCCAACATTCAGCCTTTGCAATCCCGGATCCCGGGATTCAGCGACGAGACGCTCTTTTATATCTTCTACAGCATGCCTCGTGATATCATGCAGGAGCTAGTTGCGGAAGAATTGATGGGTCGCAAGTGGCGATATCACAAGCTTGAGCGGTGCTGGTTAACTCGTGATGAGACCTACCCTGGCCCGGTGGATGTGGAGCGTGGTGTGAGCGAACGCGGCGTGTATCTTCTTTGGGACCCTGCTAGCTGGAAGAAAATTCGGGTATGTCCTATGCCCTGCTTTACCATTGGGTTTTGATCAGACTGACCATGATTTCTGCAGCGCGAGTTTATCCTTCGTTATGAAGATTTGGACAACCGGTTGGACGCCAACCGGGCAATCGCCCGTCCCGTTGGCCCAACTCATGCTCCATAAGTTCTTATGATGAAGATCAAAGGAGGTCTACCGGACATTAATCTAGTTGCTCGACGATGGCGTTTGGATCTGCAGTCCCTTTTTCATATTGCTCCGGGGTGGCCAATAGTACAGTGCCATTGGGGATATGGGCGCGTCGATTTATCGGGAGCTAAATGAGCTATATGGGAAACCTTCATACGATCTTGCAACCAAATGGCTTTGATGACCTTGCCAGAAATTATGGAATCTTAAGGAATGTAGATGGAGGGAGTGCATCTGCAATTCTATCCTGAATCTATAAACGCTAACGTGGTCCTTCAACTTCCTGAATCTCTAAAGAGTTTCCAAGGTTCCAACAACCTTCTTCATCGTCAGGTCAGGATCCCAGCCCCAGTCGAAAGCAGGCACTGGTTTTGGCATAGGCTTGCATGCTGTCGTAAGAATGGCCGTCTAGACCATTGGCACATCCTCATGCTCCCCGTAGGTACCAAGCAGGTACTTTTCGATGGCTGGTCGTACTTTTCTCTTGTGTTCTTTTTGCTAATCCGCCGTCCAGAGCTTGGCTACCGTGGGAAACATGATCATCATTTCCACCAGCTCGGCCACCAGAATAGATATATTCTTCGGATGACATTTGCGCTGATGTCTTCTAAGCCAAGATTGTTGAATTGAGATTCTATCCAGCTGGACGAGTAACAATCGTCATCGTTGAGAGCTCCAAGCAATTCGTCTGAGGTAGAAAATGGCAGCTACTTTTGGGGCCAATTGATGGGTTTTACAATAAACGAATAGTCGAGGCGGTGTATGGATGAACAGTAGCAGGGCATTGACGGGCTTGTGTTTTCCCCCGCCGGCCTCTTCTGTTCCATACTAGTGATTCCCTTCTTACATCTGAGTGTCTCGTTTCAAGATGGCAGCAAACTGCCATTCCTTGCACCCTCCACAGCTTTTCTCAGTTGGTGTTCATCAATATATAGCAAGCGGATACCTGCTAATTACCAGTTATCAGATCGTTGAGAAGGATGCTGCCCAACCCACAGTAAAAGAACTCGAGACAGCGCTAGAAAAGAGTCGACAGTATTGGTTCAACCTGGCATCATTAGCATATGCTCAACGAGATCATGGGCTCAGTCCAGATGGCACGGACCCGCGCTATGCACTTCACAGAGTCCCAAAATTCCATGCACGGCCCAAGAAAGTTCAAAGTCGTCCCTTTGGAGCCTCTCCAGAGCTCAGTCTTTGTTTGGAGGCCTCTTGCATCTGGACAGTGTCGTCAGATACAACTTGCAATACACTCCAAAGAGAAGTGTCAAAGTTCGCCATGTTACAACTTGGCGTTGGTGACTCCGTGCCACTCAAGCTTAATGGAGATGTTTTCAATTCTTGGATAGGGACAACAGAGGAGGCATGTCATAACTCAAATTATTTGGGAGTCCTCACTCTTGGTTGGTGCTATATACTTTCTGCTCGCCTCATAGAGTTACGAGGGAAAGATGCGTTCATGCGATATACAAAAGTCAAGGCGGATTACAACAGCGAGACCTCGCAGAGTCAGTCAGATACACATATTCTGGATATTGGACAAGCGGATGAAGATGTCGCTCGGTGGTGGTCGGCAGTCCTTGCCCCAGGAGAAGGTTGGGAAGCCTTTGTCACCCGCGACCCTTGGGATTATGTCGCTCCATGGTCAATTATACAAAAATGCGAAACGTCTTTCTCTATCAAGCATAATTTGCGTTCGCCGAATGCTATTTCTACGCCTTTGTCTTCACAACGAGCCTTCGAAGCGCTTGCTGAGTTTGCTCATAAGCATGAGCTAGGCAGTCAATTCTCCATTGCGCTAGCGACAGCTTTAACCATTCCGCTGCATAGGTATCACGCTTTAACCGCTCGCTTACCATTTTCAAGGACAACATGTGGGATGAAGTCTACCTCCCCTGTTGGAGATATGCCGCCTACGTGGCCAAGACTTTTCGAGGATCTGCCTTACTATATGACTTTGAGTTGTAATCCAGAATTGATGATGTCGACCTTTTGTGGATCATTTTGGGAACCTGGAGTCCCTTGCAATCTGGTAAGCCCATGGTTGCATCCTACTCTCAATGAGGTCCTCGGTGGTCTGCCGATCAAGTCAGGGCATGATCAAGAAATCCTTGGTTTGATGTGCGCCATTCGCCGACCAAATATCAGTGCACTTTGGATTGGCGCGATGAGCAGTGGACTGGGACCAACAATCCTTGAAAAGGTCCGAAGGGGATTGCCTCCCTTAGATCAAAATGGGTTCGCCTGGACTGGCTGCCCTCAAAGCTTCATGGACATTTCAGGCTCGGGTTCATATACCTGTGAAGACCCAGAATATATCCAGAGGCAAGATATCTGGCGCTTGCTTCACCTGCCCACGAATGAAAACGATGATCTGCGTTTCAGACATAGGCCATTTGCACCTTGGGCACCATGTGGAATAGCTCCAATCGAAAACTGTGCGCTTCGAGTCAGGTCACACCTTCAATGCCCTCGACATAAATATCAATATGATCACTGGATCTGGGAGCTCGAGACTGGCGCAGTCATTAAGGACTTTGGGTTTTCGAGAGATTTTCCCACACCCGAACCTGAAGTGCTTTGTGCTCTTTCGAATATAGAAGCTCCAATGCTCTTCAAGGAGAAGGAACTTGACGTCGATCAAAATGCCTCCATGGAAGCCTCGTGGGACATATTTCACTGGCTTTTTATCAACGGCGAGGGTCTGCCTTTGGAGGACATTTACCACGACGATTGGATTAAAGAAACATGGCAAAATGACGAGAGTGATTCGGAAATCGAGGAGGCCGAAGATGAAAATTTGCGAGAGTTGGACAACAAATTCCAAGATAACGTGCAATCATGGCTTGATACACTTCCTTGACAGGATAAACCAATTCAATGCAGGACTTCTCTTTGTTCAAATGGTATCTTATCGATGTTGCTGTTTTGCTACTGTAGGCAGGTGCAGCACGTGTGTGCTTACTTCAGCCCACGCGCTAGTGCAAAACGGGAAAACCATCAACACCTGATTTGCGGCAAAACAACCGATCGCGCCCCTCTTCCTCTCTCCGACTTCGATGTTCTCCGCCCAGCGAGCCGCCTCGCAATTACAACCATGAGGATTACGGAGATTGTGATAGACGTGAGAGCTATCTGACCGCGATTGATCTTTCCATGACTGACATCTGTGGTGCTTTAGGGCTTTAAATCGTACGCCGTGCGTACGGTGATCTCGGGATGGTGCGCACCCTCCGCTGTTATCGCTATTCGCAAAGGAGCGTACTAACCGCATAATATAGGGACGAATCGTTCAACGCCGTTACCGGTCTGAACGGTAGTGGTAAATCCAACATCCTCGACGCCATTTGTTTCGTTCTCGGTATTACGAATATGAGCACTGTCCGCGCGCAAAACCTACAAGACCTCATCTACAAGCGTGGCCAAGCTGGCGTGACCAAAGCGAGCGTGACGATCGTTTTCGACAACCAGGATACAGCAAAATCCCCCATCGGTTTCGAGGAGTACGCGAACATCTCAGTTACCCGACAGATTGTGCTGGGTGGTACGAGCAAATACCTGATCAATGGCCACCGCGCACAGCAGCAAACGGTTCAAAATCTGTTCCAAAGTGTTCAGCTCAACATCAACAATCCCAACTTTCTTATTATGCAAGGTCGCATCACCAAGGTCTTGAATATGAAGGCAGTGGAAATCCTGTCTATGATCGAGGAAGCAGCTGGCACACGAATGTTTGAGGATCGACGAGAGAAAGCAATCAAGACAATGGGAAAGAAGGAATTGAAGCTGCGCGAGATCGAAGGCCTTCTGAAAGAAGAGATTGAGCCTAAACTCGAGAAACTCCGTTCGGAGAAGCGTGCATTCTTGGATTTCCAGCAAACACAGAACGACTTGGAACGTCTGACTCGACTGGTTGTGGCCCATGACTATGTGCGTGGCGGTGAGCGATTGCGAGTGGCCGGCGATGAGTGCGACAACAAGAGAAACAAGGTCCAGGCGCTCGAGGAAAATGCGACCAAGTTAAAGAATGAGATTGCGCATTTGGAAGAGGATGTGACAAGAGTCCGATCTGCACGCGACAAGGAATTGCGAAAAGGTGGCAAGTTTCAGGGCCTCGAAGACGAAGTCAAGAACTACTCGCACGAGATAGTTCGACTGTCGACTGTCTTTGATTTGAAACACTCCAGTATGGACGAGGAGAAGGAAAAGCGCAAGAGCATTCAGAAGACTGTCAGCGATCTCGAAAAAGTTCTCACTGAGAAACGACAAGTCTATGAGAAACTCCAATCCGAGTATGACACTGCCAAGGCCGATCTCGATGCCAAGACAATTGAAGTAGAGCAGAAGGAAGAGCTCCTTCAAACATTACAGACCGGTGTTGCTTCTCGGGAAGGGCAGGAGAGTGGCTATCAGGGACAATTGCAGGACGCACGGAATCGAGTCAACAATGCGAATACCGAACAAGAGCAGGCAAAACTCAAGATCTCGCACCTAGAGAAACGGATCAAGGAGGAGGAGCCGCGGGCCAAAAAGGCAAAGGAACAGAACGCAGGCCTCCTCAAGGATTTGGAAGGCCAGAAGTCACAGGCTCAAAAGTTGGAGTCCGAGCTTACTCGGCTTGGCTTTGAGCCGGGCAAAGAGGAGCAAATTTATCAAGAACAGACTGGGTTACAACGAGACATCCGTGATCTTCGACAAAGAGCCGATGGCTTTAGGCGAAAGGCTGCAAATATCGACTTCAACTACGCGGACCCCCATCCCAACTTTGACCGCTCAAAGGTCAAGGGATTGGTTGCACAGCTGTTTACACTTAACAAGGACCAAGTACCCGCCGCGACTGCCCTGGAGATCTGCGCGGGAGGTCGCCTGTACAACGTGGTGGTCGACAGCGCCGAGACGGGCACACAGTTGCTCCAGAACGGCAAGCTTCGCAAGCGTGTGACCATCATTCCTCTAAACAAGATCTCTGCATTCAAAGCCTCCGCTGAAAAGATTGGAGCCGCTCAGAATATTGCCCCTGGAAAGGTAGACCTTGCTTTGTCTCTAATTGGGTACGATGATGAAGTGCTTGCGGCAATGAACTACGTCTTTGGCAATACACTCATTTGCAATGACGCTGACACGGCCAAAAAAGTGACTTTTGACCCTTCTGTGCGCATGAAGAGTGTAACTCTTGAAGGCGATGTTTATGACCCCTCTGGAACACTTTCTGGTGGAAGTTCACCCAATTCTAGCGGTGTGCTTGTTACTCTGCAGAAGCTGAACGAGCTCACCAAGGAGCTCCGAAGCAAAGAGCGCCAACTCGCAGCCCTGGAGGACAACATGAACAAAGAGAAGAAGAAGCTCGATGCAGTACGGTCGATTAAGCAGGAGCTGGACCTTAAAAGCCACGAGATCAAACTCACAGAGGAACAAATTAATAGCAACTCTTCCTCATCGGTAAGTATTGCAGTCTTGACTTTATCGAATGGATCTAACAAGCTCTAGATTCTTCAAGCCGTTGAAGAAATGAAAGCAAACGTTGAACAGCTCAAGAAAGACATCGCTGATGCTAAAATTCGCCAAGCCGAAGCATCCAAGGACATCAAGCGCATTGAGAAAGATATGAGCGAGTTTAGCAACAACAAAGACAGCAAGCTGGCTGAATTGCAAACTTCACTCGATGCTCTTAAGAAGAATCTCAGCAAAAACTCTGCCTGCGTCAAGGAGCTGCAAAAGGAATTGCAAGCTTCCAGACTCGACTCTGAACAAGTTGGAAGCGATCTTTCGGCGGCGGAGGAGCAACTGACCGAGTCCGACAATACACTGAAGGCCCAGGCAGAGGAAATCGATTCAATGAAACGAGAACAGGCGAGACTGAAGGTACGCCAATTCTCAGCCCTAGCCATGAGAATGCAGCTGACAATCCCAGGATGCCCATGACATTGCCCAGGCCCAGCTTGATGATGAAAGGGCCAAGCTGACTGGTTTTGACGAAGAGCTCCGCGAATTGGAAGAGGCTATGCAGTCAAAATCGTCACAGATCACTGAGGAGGGATTAGACATGCAAAAGCTTGGTCATCAACTTGAGAAGTTGCAAAAAGACCAGCAGACAGCCGCCCAGGCAGTTGCTCATATGGAGCAAGAGCATGAATGGATTGCAGACGAGAAGGAACACTTCGGTCGTGCAAACACGCCTTATCACTTCCAGAACCAAAACATCGCCGAATGCAAGTCGACTCTGCGCAACTTGACAGAACGGTCCCAGGGCATGAAGAAGAAGATCAACCCGAAGGTCATGAACATGATTGACAGCGTCGAGAAGAAGGAAGCGGCTCTCAAAAACATGATGAGGACTGTCATCCGTGACAAGAGCAAGATCGAGGAGACCATCATAAACCTCAACGAGTACAAGAAGGAGGCTCTTCACAAGACTTGGGTCAAAGTCAATGGGGACTTTGGCCAAATTTTCGCTGAGCTTTTGCCGGGCAGTTTCGCTAAGCTCGACCCTCCTGAGGGTAAAGACATCACAGATGGCCTGGAAGTCAAGGTCTCTTTGGGCAAGGTCTGGAAGCAGAGCTTGACGGAACTGAGTGGTGGACAACGGTTTGTCTATTCTGACTCCTATCTAGCTTATCTGAAGTCGCTGACCCAAGTTCAGATCTCTCATCGCTTTATCGTTGATCATGGCCTTGTTGCAGTTCAAACCCGCGCCGATGTACATTCTCGACGAGGTCGACGCGGCCTTGGATCTGTCTCACACCCAGAATATTGGACGTCTGATCAAGACTCGCTTCAAGGGATCCCAGTTCATTGTTGTGTCCCTCAAGGATGGCATGTTCCAGAATGCCAACCGCATCTTCCGTACTCGGTTCAGCGAGGGCACCAGTATTGTTCAGGCCCTTACACCTGCCGACATGAAATGAGCATCATGAGCCATGATAACTCGATAATATGTCCATGGTTACTTCTTTGTTTGCCTTTGATTTGTTGGATTAGCTTGGTGCAGCGCATTGAATTTGGCCTTTGGTATATGGCTCCTGGTGTTTATGGTTTGGCTTTGGGATGGAAAGGCATTTTGGTTCATGATCTATGCATGATGAGGCTTTGTTCTGGACAGGACCCGACTGTTGTCTCACCAAGTGATTCAGTTCCGTGTAAATCAATCTATTCTATGGTCGATGAGGTGGATTCTCTAGTGTCGAGTCTAGTAGCTGTAGCGTGTTCCTCAGCGGGTTAATGCCTTCCGAGTATCGGCAGTAGATACACAAAGGAGAACTGCTACACAAGGACCAGGACTTCCTGTTATCTCACCTTTTTAATGGACCCTCTAAACCTTCTTCTCATCCCTCATTTCGTCTGTTGTCATAGTTCGCGGTCTTTCCGGCACGTGCACCGAGCCGAAACTCCGTCCACGCCGCCATAACCGACACTCTGCGCCTATTGTTTGAATCTCACCGGTCCCTCAGTGCACAGTTTCGATTGTGAATCCAGCTCGCCTAGTCCGGTCGCATCGTGATATCGAAGGTCTCTGCAATCCACACGACCTCCTACCCGACCCGGAATTGTCCCGCCCACGGCATCCGCTCCGTGGAAGCCCGATTTGCCTCATCACTGACACCCCGTCACCCACAGCACAATGCAAGACGACGAGCCTTCGCTGAATATACCCTCCCTTTTGACGCTCGCGGTCGTATCGTTTTTCGTCCTCCGATGGTTCTTCAACCGCGATGACAGTTCCGCTGGAGGTAGCCGGCCCCGCGGACGCGGGAATGCTGTCGACCCAGCTCAAGTGGAACAGGTCTCGCAAATGTTTCCTCAACTCAGCACTCGGGATATCATGTGGGATTTGCAGCGCAACGGTGGTAGTGTCGCGGCCACAACTGAGCGAATCTTGACCGGGCGCGGACTAGAAACAGTATGTGTTGCGATGCCACGATGCCATCATACATTATCCCCCTATCTCTTCTGGAAATACTGCCATGACAGTTGCTATGATCTTATGTATGCTAACTGGTGGATTTTATTAGCCGCCTCCATCGTTTCAACCGCAAATCGCAATTCCCTCGGCGAATGGCCCGCCCGCGCAGGCGACTACGACGGCTAGATCGGCGGCGAAGATGGACGGACAAGACTTGATATCTCGGTATAACCTCGGGGCTAAAGCTGCCAATGAATCATCGGAAGCGTCGCCCGCTGCAGCTGCTAAAAGCTCTTGGTCTCAGAATAAAGATGAGCGGCAACGTCTGCTCCAGAAGCGTCGTGATGAAATGATCCTGGCTGCCCGGAGAAAGATGATGCAGAAGGACCAGGGCAGTGCGCAATAAGTTCAGTGTTCGATTTATAATCTCAAACTTGTCTTTTGTTGATGGCAACTGTGGTATTGGAAACCCTTCAACACACCTAGGACTCTTCTCCTACGACTCACCTATTCGTCCCTACACTGCGGTGGTTGGGATCCACCCTCGTTTTGTATTAAAGCGAATTTCGCATGCTGTATGGTGTTAGGTAAATTGGAACAAGCGGTGGTTCTCACCACTAGATCATGAGATAAGAAAGTCGGGTATATACGTCTATACACATGAACATCATTCGGGGAACTTTGTCCCTGCGTCACATATGCACCTTAAAACGCCAGGAAGCGAAACCGAGACCCATGCTATCCACTAAAACTCCATGTAATCCTCTTCTTCGTCTTGGCCCTCGTCGTACCCGCCGTTGGCTCTTTGCTCGGCCATTTGTTCCCGTCGAGCTTGTTCTTTGGATGCGCCGATTTTCCTGTAGCATGCATGTCAGCCACAAGCCATGTACAAGTGATGAATCACCACCGTCAAGTTCCACATACCGAAGCCCATCCACCACACCGCACAAGAACCCTCGCTCTTCACCCACTTCCATAGCACCAACGCCCGTCAATGCCACCCCTCCCCCGCCAGTAGCAGCTGCGTCCATAGCGTCCACTCCAGATCGCATTTTGGCCATGCGCACTTCACGTAAATCTTTCAATAATCGCCGGACCTGATCCGGATCTACCAGGTCATCACTTGCGGCGTCAAGCAACATGTTTCCCACTTCGACCCAGTGAAACGGCAAAGCAGGTGGATCCCGCGAAGATGTTGTAGTCTGTGCAGTATTATGCGGTAGAAAAGGCGGTGCGGTATAGTATCTGTTCCCGTCGGGTGTGTACTGGGGTCGAGCCGTTGGTTCGAGTCCACGGTCAAAGACACTGGGTTGACCTGGTAGAGGCGGAGGGGGCGAGAAGGCATTCTTATAATCTTGATGCTGGGATTCAATCTCAAGAATCAAGCTAAGTGCTTCGGGGTGCAGCCATGCGGGGGGCATGATATTGGCGCGACGTTGGCGTTTTAGTAGCAATGCGAGCCAGAGGGGGAGAGAGGCACGTCTGGGCGGGGCGAGAGGTTCAATCGGGCCCTATACAGGTCAATTGAAGTCATGAAATTTAAGTAGATGAGAATCTTACACCAAGCAGTTCCAGACCCTCGAGACGTTGGCGAGGCATCACGGTCACCATCTCCATCTCGGCGAGAAAGGCGATCTCCGAGGGCGTGATGCCCCGCGGCAGAGGGAAAGCCATTGCACAGCAGCGCAGAAACAATTAGATGGTTGTCCACAGCAGCATATGGTGGGGCAATTGTCTTTTGATTTGCTGCTTGGAATCGTATTCCCCATGGTCCATCGAATACAGCGGAGTTAATCGCGCGTGACAGATGTGGATCCGCGAGCGGAAAGATGATAATCCGGAGATGCTCACATGTGTTTGTTAGTAATCACCACTATAGATCGAGGAAACAACTATGTATTTAGGAGACTGGTTGTTATTTACTTAGTCAACTGGAGCTTGATTGCCCTTGGAATGATTCAGCGAGCTAAAAGGGGGAAAGTGCCCAAGGTTCGGTTGCATAGAACTCGAGTCAGAGTGATGATTGGTTTTCGTCATCGATTTCTGAATGAGTAGAACTATCAGATAGCATGACCCTCTGCCAATCACCAATTTCCAAAACAACATTCTTGATGTGTTGCCTCTCATGCGTTCGGCATCATGTCTCTTGAAGATGCTCTCCCTTCGACAACCCCAAAATACAAGTATGAGGGAATTGAAGAGGCTGAAGAGATCGTAGAGCAGGTATTCGATCAATTGGAGAGTGGAAAGACCCTTAATCCCTATCTGTTTTTCATGATGGACGAACGTTCCTTTCAAGATTGCATGGAGAAACATAAAGGAAGTCAACTGAGCAAGTGTTTCGATGCTTATGATCATTCCTCCAACCATTTTCTTCTCAACATACAGTTGCAACCACAGGAGGTGGTTGGTGCTCTATTTACCCATATTTTGAATACTTGGGCTTTTCAAATGACAGAGCCTCCCCTGAACATAACAGCCTCTACGACTGTTCGTGGCGCAACCAGAGACAAATCACCACATCTATCCTGGAAGCCATTGTTCCCTCCTCCTGGAAGAAATGATAAATGGCCGACTATCGTGGTGGAGAGTGCTTGGTCGGATGCTCGAAAGAAACAGCAGCAAGATATGAAATTCTGGCTTAGTGAATCCAACTCCGATGTCAAAGTTGCTCTCACAATTACCCTTTATCGCGAAGGAAGGATTTGCATTGAGAAATGGGATCTTCAAGCGACCAGAAGTGGTGTTAGGCCTTCGCAAAGAATTGAAATAATCCGAAAATCGGACCCAAAACATCACCAAGTTCGAGGACATCTTAGCCTATGTTTTAAGGATATTTTTCTTCGAGAGAAGCAGGCGGAAGACTTTGACTTTATTCTTTCATCCAAGGATATGAAGAATATCGCAAAGTTTATATGGAAATATTAATTTTGGGCTACAAAATCTTAGTGATCATTAGTCAATAGACCTTCCCTTTACTTTCCCTTCACCTCCCTTTCACCTTCTTACTTTGCTCTCACTTTGCTCTCACTTTGCTCTCACTTTGCTCTCACTTTGCTCTCACTTTGCTCTCACTTTACTCTCACTTTACTCTAGAAGCAGATTTCTTGGTGTATATAGGCACTATTCGATGTTTCTATACTATTTTGAAGGACCGCTATAACCTTATATCATTTAATTACGCCTTACTTAGACAATATAAGCTAACAGGAGAGGAAGGGAGGGAGACTGCTCATTTAAATCAACTTACTATAAGGGACACTTAGAAAAAGGACTCAAAAAGGAAGGGGAGACAACTTCTAAGCATGCGGGAGGATGTTATGGGAGAGAGAGAAAGTAAACAATAGACTGCTTCGATATCTCTTAACATTCTTATCCCCTACCAAGTTCTTTCTATTTATATAGAGCATTTATCTTTACTCTCCTTCACCTTAAATTCACCCTCTGATTCCCTATAACATCCACTGGATTATTTATGTCTCGCTCGCTGCCCTAGCAACCGCTATATCAATCAGAGTCCAGGCTAGATTATGAAGTCTAATGCTAGAATCCCTAGACCAAAAAGATATAGGTAGGTCTATCCTAGGGTCTTAGAGTGATACAAAATTTGATATTTCCCTATTCTATTCCACACTTCATAGTAGTATCCCTTCTCACAAGACCCTATTCAGTCGGTGGAATCTCTCACCCTTTCATTAATCCTCCCTAGAAGCTAACTAGTTAGCTAACTGGTTAGTTAACTATAGGTCGGCGGCTGAATCTATAGGATGCCGATGGTGTTTGGCTTGTTTGCAGCCGCATCTCTAACTTCGTGTTGACTTTCTCGAAGCTTTTCTTCCTCGGACTGGAAGACTGGAAACTTCCTTCGCCAATTTCCAGGCCCATCATGAGCTTCAAGTCTCAGTCGACTCTCGGTCGCGCAGCACGCTATGCTGTCCCGTTCGCTCTGATCCCAATCCTCGTTTGGAAATCCCAAGTCAACTCCGAACTCCCCGAACCTTACCTGGACGAAGTGTTTCACGTTCCCCAGGCGCAGGCATACTGGGCGCACAAATGGACCCAATGGGATCCGAAACTCACAACTCCTCCTGGTCTGTATTTGTGGTCGTACTTTTTATGCGCCATTCTCCTCACGCTCCGAGGCTCTCCGACACAGCTCGACCCCGAAGTTTTGCGCTCGACTAATACCGCGACGTCCGCCGTCTTTCTTCCCTGGAGGCTTCAAACACTTTACGACTCAATCCAAAGGGTGACCAATGACCGGCCGTTGGGTGCGTGGCTTAGCCATACTGTGCTGAACATCTGCCTGTTCCCGCCGCTGTTCTTCTTCTCGGGACTATACTACACTGATGTTCTGTCTCTATTGGTCGTGGTCGAGGCTTACAATTGGCACCTAAGACGCTCATCCAAAAATGGCTATGCTGTGTTCAAGTTGCTAGGATTCCTGGTGTTTGGGTTGGCGGCGCTGGTCTGCCGGCAGACGAACATTTTTTGGGTATCTGTTTTTCTAGGTGGGCTGCAGGTCGTGGGCCAGTTTAAATACACTTCCAAGTATTCTGGATCTTTTGGTTTCTCTGCTATCGTCAAGCGGGGATTCAAAGGAGAAGTCTATGATCCGTACGTCTCGGGAGCTCATTTGGAAGGTATGTTCATTCTGTGTATACCTGAGTGGATGTTTTGCTAATTAGTTCGATATAGACTACTTGAAAGCAGCTGTTTCTTTCTCCGTGGCTAGCCTTTGCAATCCCATCTCGACCGTCGTCGCTGTCATCCCCCACATCATCGTTCTTGGGGCCTTTGGGACCTTTGTTCTCTGGAACAATGGCGTGGTTCTGGGTGAGTGGCTGCATGGCTATATGTTACTTAAGCAGAGAGCTGATTTGATCTTAGGACACAAGGAATTCCATACCGCTGGAATCCACCTGGCGCAGATGCTCTATATCTGGCCATACTTTGTTTTCTTTTCGTGGCCATTGCTTGTTATTCCATTGTTGAATGTTCTTGCCCCGAACAACGCAGCGCTTCCGGGGCTCTTCAACTATGGCTTGACTCCCACGCAAAAGAAACTTCCAAGGGCTGTGACACTCCTTGTGGTCGTTCCCGTCATGGTTGCCATCGTCCACTTCAACACAATTGTGCATCCTTTCACCCTGGCTGATAACCGGCACTATGTGTTTTATGTGTTCCGCCTGCTGTTGGGAGTTCATCCTGCTGTCAAGTATGCCGCGGTCCCGGTATACTTCCTCTGTGCATGGGCAATCATTTGGGTCCTCGGCTTCAGTTTCACCAGACCTCGATTTCTTCAACTTGCCGACCCGGCACCGAAACCAAAACCGAAAGCCGCTGGGGCCAAAGTTTCTGGGAAAGCTCAACCACCCAAGGGCAAGACCGTATCCAAGAAGAATGAGACAGGGTCACGGCCGCCGCCCTCAGGCCCCGACCCCGAGGTTTTCCTTAAAGTCAAGGCTCACCTTATTGAGCGCGCCAATTATGAACCAGATGCACCCCATGTTAGTTTCGTCCTTGTTTGGCTCGCTGCAACTACCTTGTCTCTTGTCACCGCGCCTCTTGTTGAGCCACGCTACTTCATCATTCCCTGGGTGATGTGGCGCTTGCACCTTCCACCCGCCCCAACCCTTGCGGCATACAGGGTGAACAGGCCTGATACTGAAGAGGCGAAAGCACGGGCTGACTTTGCGATGAATGCTCCCAAGTTCCTGGAGACGGCGTGGTTCTTGGTTATTAATGCGGCAACGTGTTATGTCTTCCTATATAAAGGTTTCGAATGGCCTCAGGAGCCGGGTAAGACCCAGCGCTTCATGTGGTAGACATTCGAAGGCATTCGCTTGATCGGAGTGGTAAAATATGTACATTATTTCCATTAGAACTCGGTATACTTTCAAGATATATTCCTCTAGGATCTTTCCCAAATGCAGGATTGTAGGTACCGCTCTGAAAGGTCAGATCGCTGGAGGTCATAAAGGAGAAGAAATTGTGTTGGATACAACATTATGTCACTTCAACTGCCCCGATCTATTGGACCTGCATAGGTACCTACCTAGGTAAGGAAGTGCCACATTGAAGTGGGGAGTTCGGGAACCGCGACTCAACTTCCACTGTTCACATCAACCAACATCAACATCGATGTGCCGTGTCCCTCGGCGACTGGCTTTAATTTTCTCTACTAATTATCAACACTCTAAACTTCTTTCCTTGCGATACACTGCCCTATCATCCAATTTCACCGCGCCCTGTATTTCACCTCAGACTGTCGGCATCTACGGCGGCGGCCACTACTTCATGGACAGGCCTTCAAAGAGAGCGAGAATCTCTCCATCCCCGAGTGACCCAAGTTCAAAGCCAGAGAATGCGACATCAGCACCACTAGCATCCCTGCACAGGTCGATCACACCGCCACCGCGAGTTCGCTCGCGACAATCACCAGCATCAACTGCTGCATGTCCTGAGCCTTCCCAGAATCATCCGGAGAGTCGACATGTATCCACTTCAGCTGGCCCGGAAAAAAGAATACCTCGGGCTATTTCCTCGCCCATCCAACTTACTCACATTAAGGATCTCCCTGACCAAAGGGGTCTGAATGTGGACACGGTGAAACTGCGCGATATTCTCGGCGACCCGATGATCCGCGAATGTTGGCAGTTTAATTACTTGTACGATGTAGATTTCCTGATGTCACAATTCGACGAGGATGTGCGAAGTCTTGTCCAAGTGAAAGTCGTCCATGGGTCGTGGGAGAAGGAGGCACCTAACCGGATCCGGGTCGATGTGAGTATTCAACTCACCGATAAGACTGCTTGCATATACTCATCAGTAAATAGGAAGCGTGCTCTCGGCATCCAAATGTGGAAGCCATTGTGGCTTATATGCCCGAGCGTTTCGGGACGCATCATTCCAAGATGATGATTCTTCTTCGGCATGATGATTTAGCCCAGTTAGTACCCTTCACCGGTTGATGAAAGTCTCCTGCTAACATTGGAAGGGTGGTGATTCACACTGCGAATATGATCTATGGAGACTGGTCAAATATGACACAGGCTGTATGGCGGTCTCCATTACTTCCTCTGCAGAAACAGTCTTCCTCATCTTCTCCGTCCGCATTGGGTACTGGAGCACGCTTCAAGAGAGACCTGCTTACATATTTGAGAGCGTATGGGCCCAGAAAAACCGGGAGTCTAGTCCAGCAACTCAATCGTTATGATTTTGATCAAGTCAGAGCTGCACTCATTGCAAGTGTCCCGTCAAAGCAACACCTTACTGGCCTAGACTCGGACGTAGGAACCATATGGGGATGGCCTGCTTTGAAAGACTTGATGGATCGAATTCCTATTCGAAGAAAGGGAAACACTGACGCTGACAAGTCACACATCGTTGTACAGGTAGGCCAAAGTTTCCACTTGTTCGCGGCGCTTTTAACAATGGGCAGATTTCTTCCGTTGCTTCCCTCGGCCAAACAAACAAATGGCTGAAAGATATCTTCTTCAAAGCCCTTGATCCGTCGAGATCTCAGCCAAAGTACTCTATCATATTCCCCACACCCGATGAAATCCGTCGTTCGTTGGATGGCTACGGGTCTGGTGGGTCAATCCACATGAAAATTCAGAGTGCACCGCAACAAAAGCAGCTACAATACATGCGCCCTCATCTCTGTCAATGGGCCGGAGACAACTCGAACTACATCGACTTGTCAGAAGACAAGTCTGCCAAGCGAGAGGCCGGTCGAGGTCGCGCAGCACCACATATCAAGACCTATATACGATTCTCCAACGCCGAGACGATGGATGAGATAGACTGGGCGATGGTCACATCCGCGAACCTGTCTACGCAGGCCTGGGGCGCAGCAACTAATCCTAGTGGGGAAGTGAAGATTTCCAGCTGGGAAATCGGCGTAGTCGTCTGGCCGGATCTCTTCTCCGATGATGCTTCTCAGTGCCTTGAGTCAAATGCGCCTGCGCCTTCGACTATGATGGTACCATGTTTCAAGACAGACCATCCTGACCTTGTTTCTGACGGTCATGAAGCAAGTACAGTCGTTGGTTTCCGCCTGCCGTACGACCTTCCACTCACTCCATACCGCGCTTCGGATGAACCGTGGTGCGCAACGGCCTCACACCATCTTCCAGATTGGCGAGGACAGAGCTGGATCGTTTGATTTCTTTCCATTACCCAGCAGATCTTAAAACTTTCACTACGATCATGCACAATTCGTGGCGCATTCATCCCTCGTTATATTATATACAAGGCTCGAGGACGACCATGATGTTAGCAGACTTGACACGCAGATGATGGCTTCATTTCTGAATCAGAATAAGTCGGCGGGACATCAAAATCTCCCATCTTTCAATCTCAGACGAACGGGTATCGCGCATTCTTCCTTGACAATCGTAGACCTTGATCTACTCATCCCGGGTACCATACTTGCCAATAAAAGTATTGACATGTTGGATATAGAGAGCCTGCGACTTTTGACTGCTGTAGTGCTTGACCTTTTGCCACTCGCCAAAAAGCTGCTTCTTCTACAGAGAAGAGTTAGCAAGAATTCAACACAAATAAAATAACAAGCCAAGCATATAGAACATATTCAAAAGGAAAAACATACCACCATATCAAACATGCCCGGCGTCGGCACCTCCTCCGCACGCGCAACCTTAAAATGAACGTAGAGATCCTTCTTCTCGAACGGACCCGGCGCACTCTTCAGCATCATGACGACCTTAGCCGCAAACTCAAATCCAGCCTTGAGCGCAATAGCCTTGGGTTCACCGTCCTCGGCGATCTTCTCGGTTTCCTCGGCGGCCAGTGCTTCCTCGACGGCCGTCTTGAGGGTTGCGATGTCGATGCCTTTTGCCGCGGTTTGGACTTCCTGCGTGAATTTGCCGGCTTGCGCGGCTTCGAGCGCGGTGATGAAATCGGAGATGTCGGACATGGTGGTGGAGGTGGGTGAGTGGTGGAGGGGGGATGTTTGCTGATGTTTTGAAGATCTCCGAGTTCGTGATGTGGGGGTTGGTGGGGTTGATGACCGTGCGCTTGCCAGAATTGGATTGTTGAGAAGTGCGATTTATAAATAGAATGGTATAGAATGGAGTTGAATGATTTGTGGGATTTACTGTCGAATTGTGGTAGTCATGCTAGAGTGGTTGTAGGAGAATTTATTCTTGTTGATATTGGAGTATAAGGATGTACTACCAAGATTGCGTAGAGTTCTACTGAATAGTGTCTCTGTCTACTAAATTCACATGAACACGTTATCTATCTATGTTCGGATTGATCAGTAAATTGGTAGAGTTACCGAGGTCCATGTTCAATCGAGAAATCAATCACTTGGATCAATTGAGATGCATAGTTCTATGAAAGCCTGGGAACGCCTCTATCCAACCAAAATGCATCAGGTGTAGACGTAAAGCTGTACAAGACATGGCCAAGTAACCAAATGCGAGACTATAATGGTGACAATACCTATGAGAGACCATCTGGTCTGTGGAGGTATTGAAGTTGGAATGCAATTGTGAAGATGCTCCAATGGAAGATCGCGGGCAATGTCGTCTGCCAGCAATTTCTTGTAGGCAATGATGATGACGTGAGGTAATTATCTGCCGTGACATACCAAATAGACGAGCTAGTTCTGTTAGCCTCCATTCTAAATGGTCGTATAGACTTCAGACAATGAAATTAAAGCATAGAAAACGGGAAATAAGAATAAAGCTGGATGATGAGAAGGGAACAACCAAACTAACCGACGCAATCGCAGCATGCTGATGGCTGGTCCAATGTATCACCAATCCACAGCCCACCCATTTTTTGTTAGGAATTCCTCGCAAGCCGCCTTGAGCGCATAATTGGGCCGCAGATCATTCACAGTCGTACGGGCGCGAGTGATGGGATCAACGCCCGATTTCTCAATATATTTGACAATGCCAATGCGATCGAACGTGCTACCCGAGGGCGTCATAACAGGGTCATGCATAATCTCAAATGTGATGCCATCGACCAAATAGTCGGGTACAACCTGAAAGTCCATGTCAACAGCCACGAAAGCGTCGCCAGCGATATCCACTCACCCGTTCTTCCACCTCGCCCTTACTCGCGGCACTAAATGCCTCGCGAACATCTCGGATCTTTCGTTGCGCATCCTCTTGCAGCACGGTCTGATCCTCACTGCACCCAACACTCCCGATCTCGCCCCGCTCCAGCTGTCCCTTCAACTCGGCAACCGCCCGCTCAAGGTCCGCCTCGATCAAGAGCTCAACCGCCTTTAACGTTTCGTTCATTTCACGCAATCTTGACGTCTCCCGCGCCGCCCACAATGCCTGTTTCGCGCGCAACACCGTCCGCGACAGATTCTCCGTCTGCGCATTCTTCGAACTCAGACTGAGCTGGTAAGCATCAGCAGCCACGGAATAAGCCTCTTGCGGTCGTTGAAGGTGTATCAGTGCCTGTGCAAGATAATAACAACTCTTGAGAGACGCCGGGTCTTTGGGAGTGTAGATATCAATCGCAGCGCGGGCGTCATGCTCAACCTCGGCCCATTTCTCGAGCTTGATGCGGGTGATTGCGCGGTTCGTGAAAAAGGTAGGATCGGACGGGTTCTTCAGAATTCTAATGGAAAATCATCTTAGTACTTTAATTCCAGCTTAAAGTAGCCTAAGCGGCACAAACGTGTCGTGTGCGGCGCGGCATGGAATTGATGCTGTGATTTGCGATAGTCGCTTACGCTTGTGAGAAGAGCTCTTCGGCGCCGGTATAATCGGCCGCTTGGAAGAGCTTGTTGCCCTTGGCCTTGAGGTCTTGAGCCATTGTAAAGAGGTTGCAAAAGAGTGCTGGTCGCTGATCAATCGTTCCCCGGGTGGGGCGGCCCACCGTGCAGAGAAGATCAGGGGCGAGAGGTGGGATGAAGGTGCATCCGATGGAGAGACCGAAATAAATACGGGATGAGTTCCCTCCAGAGGACCAATGGCTGTGGAATCTGAAATTGAGAAAAGACCAGTTGTTGATGTCGCGCATCGAAAGAGATCGATCCCCGCGGAAGGCGATGGTTGATGACTCAGCGGAGTGGGGGTCTAGTTAACTAGTTACAACTATAGATTGGAAATGATTGGAAATGGAAGAAAATGAATGAGAATGAAAACAATATTGACAGAAAGGTATTTGCATTGTGGTATGTACATAGACCAGTGAAAAGAGTTCCTCTATCATCTAGTTCCCATCCGCCATAGCAGGACTCGTTCGGCTCGTGGTATCATAATGCGCTGGATGAAATCGAAAGAAGGAAGTAGCCATAGCAGGTGATTCAGTTCCAGATGAATGTCGATAAAGAGGAGTCGAAATCATGGATTCTGACCGGATGGCAATCGAAGGAGAGGTCGAGCCAGTTTAAGCGGAGTGCAGCTTGGCCTCGTAGTCGGAGATGGCTTGGACCTTGGCAGCCGAGGCACTCTTGGGGTCGAAGCGGTAGTTGAGCCAGTCAGCAGCCAGCTTCTTGGCCAGCTCCACGCCGATGACGCGCTGGCCCATGCAGAGGACCTGGGCGTCGTTGCTCAGGATGGAACGCTCAACGGAGAAAGGGTCGTGAGCGGTGACAGCGCGGATACCAGGCACCTTGTTGGCAGCGATGGCGACACCGAGACCAGTACCGCAGATAAAGAGACCACGGTCCGCCTTGCCATCCTTGATCAGCTTGGCACCCTCCACGGCGGGGTGGGGGTAGGCAGTCTTGTCGGAGGCAGTGTTGACACCGACATCGGTGATGGACTCGACCAGCGGGTTCTTCTCCAGCAGAGTCTTGATGGCATCGCGGTAGGGAACACCGGCCTCGTCACAGGCCATGACAATGCGGAGGGGCTTCAGATCGGCAGACATGATGAAAGCTGGAGGAAAGCGGGATGAAGTTTAGATGAGAAGGAGTTGAAGAGATGTAGATTGAAGACGAAAGAGAATGAGTTCATTCCGGGCGAAAACAAGTCCTTTTTATACCTGGACTTCCTCCTTCCCAATCCTTCTACCCCTCGAGAGTGGATCCCTGGATGGAACCAATCCTCAGCACAAGCGGGCACAACGAGCAGCTCCACCCGTCCCAATCGCAAGAGAAAGTCAGATTCCGAGACCTTGATGCGTTACCGTATTTCCGCTGGCGGGGAAGACTGCTTGACCCCGCTATAACGTCATGGCCGGAGCATTGCACGCCGTGAGTGGTGGAGGGGGAATGGGAGATACGCAATGCCAGAGCCGCTCAGGTTCCCCATACTTGCTCTATACACGATTCATACCATGGTATTACTGGCTTCTGGATGACTTCTTTTTGGAGGGCGTTCGGCGCCGCCATCGATGTCAGTGGGCAGCGGATGTGGCTGGAAAACAATGATGACATTAACAGCAATTCTATAGACTTTAGAAACAAATTGGGTGTGATCTGTGCGAGGAAATCTGGGCAGCGCTAAACCAACTTCCGTGACGCCCGTGCGAAACAAGGCCGGAGGGGAAGTTGGAACCGGATACGAAACCTGGAAGCCTGGATTTCTGGTAATAATAATTAATGGATTTCATATCCATTACTGGGAAGTATTCACGTTCTACATATTCTTCTCATATTGTGATTCAAAAGTACTGTAGACAAGTATATCTTGACCTTCCCCCACTTGACAACCCCACTATGAAAACACCATGTCAAGCCTATTCTGGTCTAGATCTGGCAAACTACATTAATGAGTGAGGCTTTGACTCGGGATTGAAAGAGGGGAAGTCTGCCAATTCCGCAATTAAATTTGGCGTTCGGCCACAACAGGTTTTGCCTTGTTTTCCTCATTACGTACCAATGTTTTGACCTCAGCAATCGGAAGTTTTCGTATCCACGTTTATACCTCGATGCATTGAACGAAAATAATAGTCGAAATACTGTTCATGCTGAATTCAATCATCAAACAAGATCTAACCATTCCACATTTTTCACCTAGTTTACTACTGTCCACTGATGCAGTCTGCTAGAAAAGGTGAATCTCCTCATTCCCACCTTGACTAGTGACATCATGATATCTGCTTGTGGCTCAAGCCGGTATTCAACCTGAACCATGTCGGCCACTAATGCAAGTGCGGGATCCAGCCGGAGCCATGAAATATCTCAGGCCTTCATCGGAGACCCCGCGTTGTTTCCATTTTCGTCTTGGGTCTCATAGACCGTTGAGAACTTTCGCTTGAGAAATGAATCCTGAGTGGATGAGTAATAATATCTTTCTATCGCCTGAGAATTAATTTGATGATCGATCTTTTTCGACGATATCCTGCGTTGGCCCTTTCGCAGTGCTTTGTTGATCTGCCACATAACCCGTCAACCTACAGACATAGTACAATATGTATCAAATCGAATACTGGCCATACTCGAAATAGAGGCAACTCATTGAGCCAGAATTGAATCAGCTGTCATGCTAACCGCAAGAGCATCGAAATTCAAATTCATCGCTAGGTTCAACCACTTCTCAGCCTCGAATCTAATATGCCAGACCTACGGAATTCATAAACAATGACTTTCCATACAGATTCTATCTGCCATCTGCAACTCGCCAACCAAGCTTCCACAAGGTAACTACTAAAGTTATGTCGATCCATCGCCCCATCCTAAAAGCCTCAAGACGCGCGCTTAGCGTATCTACTTGATCAACTGCCAAAGCAGTCGCAGCTAACCACACCAATACCTATTCACATCAACCTAAAACCAAAGACGAACATTCATGACAGGTACAAGATAACAATACCAACGCAGTCATCAATGGCAATCTTGTCTTGCTTAAACGTCGATTCAATCTCAATATCAACCGGTATCATAGACATGCCGCATACACCATACAGTCATCGTTATACACTCACGTCTAAACACCGTCGACCCGATCATTCTGGGTCCAGACACCCACAAATACCACTTTTATAAGTGGGGCTTAACGGGCCCCAGGCTCCGGGAATCCTATCTGGGGGATCCCGTCGATGGAGCCAGCACGATTCATTATGGAGACTAAGGTTCTGGAGCCTTCGATGAGATGTGCGTTGTTTCCATGCTACATTGTGTTTGTTGATATGATTGATTTTGATGTTGGATATCGTTCATTCTTTTCATCCGGAATCAAAAGATTTTGTCTAATCTTTCAACTATTTTGTATTCTATTTTGAATATGCCATGAATTGTTCTGGATCCACTTTCTGGTTCTATACTTGTGGATGCTGCACCGATCGAGTAATCCGAGCGTTGGAGGCGGTACTGCCCAATTGGGAAACCGAGGGTTTCCATTTTCTCGCATTTATATATTCTCGCTGGGTCCAGACGGAATGAAAGGAACTGAACGATCTGTCGGTCGAGAGAGAAAGATCCACTACAAAATTACAACATAACAAAAGAAATGAAAATTTCTGGTGATTCCGGAATCGTCTGCAGATGCTATATACAAAATTCGGACATGAAAGAATGACCTTTTTTAACCAACTCAGTTCTGAAGCTCGCGCAGCTCTTGCTTGACTCGCGTTACTGTCCCCGCGCCGCCGTAAACTACGCCGGTGTACATCATTGCGACCGAGGCACCAGCATCGAGTGCGGCGCGAGCTTGCTGTCCGTTGGTGATACCACCCGAGGCAAAGATGACTTTACGTGGCGAAGAAGCTGGCACAGGCGCGGCAGGAGCTTGATCGGATTGTGTGGCTGCATCCTGCGCCTGTTCAGCGTGAGACGGAGGACCCTGGTCGAGCAGGGCGCGGTAGCGGGCGATGAGCGGGACTGAACGCTCAAAGAGCTGAGGTCCCGAGTAGCCACCCGTCTCCTTCAAGGTCTGCTGCTCGTTGGGCGGGAGAGTGAAGCCCTTCGGGAGAGGATCGGGCCGACGATTGGTAGTGTTACCGACGATCACGCCGTCAACGCCCGAGTTCCAGACCGCCTCGCAGATCCCAGAGATCTGCTCGTTCGAATCTTCGTCCGGGCTGACCTTGACCATGACATATGGTTTGGTGGTACGATCGACATTCTTTGCGGCGCCCACGACTGCCGTCAAAATCGCGGTCAGCGGCGCAGCAGCCTGCAGGTCTCGCAGGCCGGGGGTATTCGGACTCGACACGTTCACCACGAGAATGTCGGCATACCGCGCTACACGGTCCACACAGTAGACGTAGTCCCGCTTGATGGCATCAATGTCACCATCCGGAGTGACCTTGTTCTTCGCCACCTGGACAGCAAGTAGCTTACCAGGGACCAGACTACCCGGGGGAACATTGGCCTCACCGTTCAGAACACGCTCCGCAGCATAATCATGTTCGCCAAAGCCGGCGGCATACGCAAAGTCCCGAACGCGCTGCTCGAGCACCTTGGCCATGTGGTCTGCGCCCTTGGAGTTAAGACCATAACGGTTGATCATCGCATGTTGCGAGGGCAAACGGAATACACGAGGTTTCGGGTTTCCTTCCTGGGGCAGAGGCGTAGTGCCGCCGACCTCAACAATGGCCGGACCGAGATCGAGCAAGGCATCCGGGACATCGGCATGTTTATCCAAGCCAGCGGAGATACCGATAGGGTTCGAGAGGGTGTACCCAAAGACCTGGGGGTGACGTGTTAGAATTGGCTTAGATTGGCTCAAGAATCATACAGTACCTCGGTAGCCAGAGCACCGTCGCGATCGGGCTCACCTCGTTCCCGCGGGTGAAGTCCGAAGCGGTAGAGCAGCTTCAGACTGTCCACACCAGCATGATGCGCCTCCTCGGCATCGGGGTACAAAGCTCGGATAAGAGGCACCATTCCATACCGATGAATACTGGCCCTAGTATCTGTGCCATAAATGTAGCCCACCAACAACACGAGTGCCAGCGAGGTGCCATATAGACCCTTTCTGGAACCGCGAGCAGCGCGCCGGGGGATCTCTTTCGGTGCTTCCTTTGCGGTCTCCTTGGCAGTCTCCTTGGCGGTTTCCTTCGCGGTCTCTTTGGCAGTTTCCTTCACATTCTCCTTGACATTCTCCTTTGCCGCTTCAGCAGACGGCGCATCCGAAGCAAATCGCACAGCACCGGGACAGCGCTCGGCCCGCCTCGGGAGAAAAGCCGTCGGCAGCCGCGAGACTCGAGACACGGGAAACGAACGAGCTTGGAGACCGGCTCTCCAGGCCATCATGGCGGAGCCCGTCATATCGGGTATGTGCAGGTGTATCCGAGTTGGGCTCCTACGGCAAAGTGCCGGGACCTGTCCACTTGTGAGTGATGTTCTTGACGTGTGGCGGTGGTGACTGAGGAACTTGCTCGCTGAAGTCAACTGCAGCCCATGGGATAGATTAAACCTATCCAGCAAGTAACGCAACACAACCACGAGGGAACTTACTGCAATGGCTCGATGTGAGGTGCTGCAATGCTCTTGCAGATCCAAGTCTTGCGGGCAGAATCGGACTCTTTTGCCGCAGGCGGTGAGTGTGGGCTTGTTGCCCGCATTGGGTAACTATACATTAGCTGGTTTAGATGTTGGTGAAATGTATTGACTGGCATGCAATAGTAAGTGAAGGTATCATATCAATGCTATAGTCAAGATAGAATGGCAATTTACAGTAACATGGTGCCAACTGCAGAACGATTATCGAGGCGATGTCTGAAGCCATCTAGAGAATATTTACTTTCTAGTAGTCATTTGATCATGATGCACTATAGCACGCTGAATCACAGGAATAGATTGGGAAGATGTCATATGCACTTCACCTTGCAAACGCCAAACCGGAACACTAGACGTCATGTCATCAAGTCCATTTCTGAACAGAACTTCCGAGTTTCCAGAAACAAGAGGGATGTGAAAGGAATAAATAATGAGACAGATATGAGTTTACTTCGATCCCCATCCTCGAAGTCTCATCCCCTCTTCAATGGCCGTCCAAATCCCCTCGACGACCTCGCGATCTCTCCAGCGACCAGCGCCGTTGACGCCGCCCTTTTCATCCCATCGCTCCACGGCAAAGCTTTCCACACCTCGGCCCCATCCTTTGATTGTTGGCGGAAGTTCCTCGCCTCGCCATCCAACGTAGATGCCAGTCGCGTGCTTGAACAGCTCGGGTGGTGAAGACCATTTGTACGATTTGAATTGCCAGGTCTGGCCGGTCGTGAAGACGGCCACAAGACGCGACCAGTACTCTGGCTTGAAATTGGTTGTGCCATCCACAAGAATAAATTTGGTTGGTTTGGGGCCACGGCCGCCAGCTGCAGAACCAATCGCCCCGGCAGAAGGGTTGCTCGGGTCTGCCTTAATGCGAAGGGGGCGCTTGAGTTCCATGAAATTGGCTTCAGTGGACATGCTGAGCGTAGGGTGATCTGGGGGTACAAAGACGCCATCTTGGAGGAAGGATTTGATGTTTGACATGCGAATAAGGGAGGAGGCGGAGGGTGAAAGGAGGATGATTGGATCTGGGCGGGAATGTGATTTGCGAGCAGAGTGTATCGGCAAACCCACGGATGGCGCAGGGACCTTGACGCCAGGTTTGGCTCCAGGTTGACCAGGATGCGAACGACTGCGATTGAGGAACTGCTCGGCGCTTTTGCGGACATGCGAAAAGTCCTAATAGTTTAGGTCAATTTTACAGTGCCACATGTTGAATCGGGTGCTAAACAACAACTTACAGTCGGCTTAATCCCCCTCAGTATCGTATTGCGATCTCCTGTTTTCCGTTCTCCATTGTATATTTCCTGGAGCCGAGGGTCGATCTGCTTCTGTGCGCGACCAGCCTGGGCACCGGGCTGCGCTGCACCAGGAGCTCCACTAGGAACGGACGATATTCCTCCAGCAGCACCCGAAGCAATCCCAGCAGAGGCTTCAGCCTGAGCAGCGCCTGCAGCAGCGGCGGCAGCCTCGGCAGCAGCAGCAGCACCCTCCAAAGGCTTGATGTACTCGCTCTCATCGGAAGCACCCTCCAGCCAGGTGATCAAATCCAGTCGCTCGACAAATACCAGGTTGAAAACCTTTTCCTCCTTTCCAGGTTCTTGCGGCTCCTTCTGCTTGAGCGCTTCATTCAGCTCCTGCGCCGAGGCGATGTATTCAGGAATGGCGACATCCTTCTTCTGCCACGCAAAGAAGATGCTGCGCAGGTCGACGGGGGAGTCGGTCGAAGCAGAAACGAATCGGGTGGGAGTCGTCAAAGAAATGGATTGCGGAGTCGGTTGGGAGAAGAAGAGATGTGTGGCTTTGGACAGATCGTCTGTCGCATCTTGATCCGAGAGCTCGGAGGAGGTGGTCAGGGTCGGCAAGTTGCCCGAAGCAATGGCACGCCGAAGCGAGAGGAGAGGATCCTGCTGTGTTGGATCGGCCGCAGACATGGCTGTGAGGGGAGTGCAGCGGAAGAAGCTGCAGTGGTTGAAGATCGGAGGGTGCGCTGGGGATTGGAAGTTTGGTTTGCGGTCGAAGCTTGGGCTGGCACGTGATGAGGTATAGATTGGGGACGATCGAAGAACTTGACATTACATCCTAAATCACATTAATTAACTTGAATTTTGCAGAGAAACTGTATTTTTGGGTGGCTTGAGAACCAGTGACCATAAAACGAGGGGCCAATGCCTACAAATCGCGTCTAGATCTACCATGACAGAGCAAGAGTAATGGAAATCTTGCATGAGATGCAACACATAGAATTAAACCAGTAACCAGGAATAGCTCTCATCCACACCGCATGCTAATCATATAGATAAAATGCAATGTTTTCCACCCCATAAGCCCAAACACCAATCCAAGAATGCAAATTCATCACGCATGCAATCCACACATGGCCAAAAGCACCAACTTCGATTCCTCTTCATTGTTGACATCCCCGACATACCCAAGTTTCCCATTTCCAACACGCGCCAGCGCAACTGGAGCTAAACTTGGATCCGCGGGCGTGGGTTCGAAAACACGGGATTCAAGAACAGATCCCTCGTCGGGACGATACCAGACATCAGCCGGATCAGCACCCTTCAGAAAGACCGCCTTCTGGCTATAGGAAGTTGGCAAGAACGGCTGGACGTCGGGTTGGATATTGTCTCGGTTGATATAGACCGTCGTGCGGAGGTAGTTGCCCATCTCCCACGGCAGACCGGCCTTTGCAAAGAAGGGTTGAAACTTTGGAGGTCGCACGAAACTGGAAAATAGTCCCATGCAGATGGCTGTGCCGCCATTGCGGACATATTCGAGGACTGCATCCCAGACCGCGGCATGCTTTTGCTCTGTGAGAGCTGCGTCTGTGATGAGAACGGCCTGGGGGTTTTCGGCGAGAACTCGTATGGCTGCATCAGGCTTCTGGGTTCGTTGAAGGGTTGCTTTCTCGTCGAAGGAATCAATAAAGTACTTGTACATTTCGTCAAACCAGGATGGTTTGTGGAGGGAAATTAGGAAGACGCGGGGTTTTTGGATGGTATTGGCAGCCATTGTGAATTCCGAATGGAAGAACACTGAAAGGTGAAAGAGTGAAGCATAAAATCACAAAAAGGTTCATGGTGGGGATTGGGAAGTCAACGCTCTGTAGGGCAAGATACTGCGAGATCGAAGCAAATCGATCGAACGCCGATCAAAAAAGGTTAAAGATGGGACGCAAGTCGGTGGCTGGGAAAGGTAGGAGACTTGTCTTTCTGCATGACAAGCTGCATGGCATCCTTCAATCATAATTGATCCATGGCCCCATACAATGCGAGATTCCCTGCGTAGTGGGACGCTATGCTGCACTGGGAAAGGGAAGGCGAGGTAGACAGGGAATAGAGTTGTGGTTGCCTGACGATCTACGTGGTTCAAAGACTTTCAAATATCAACATTGACTCTGTTCATACAAGCTTCCAGATCGAAGGAGAGAAGAGAAAGTTCCGTAGATAATCTCACAGATCCTCAAGAAAATCTGCACTTGGGCAGTCCCTCTGGCAACCCCTTGGTATTCCCATAAAAACACCCTTCCCAACGCTTCCTTTTGCTCACGCCGTGTACGCCGTTTGCTGAAAAAAAAAAAAAAAAAAAAAAAAAACCGTTCCTGGCAAGAAAATGAAAGAGAAACCATCATAGACACACAATCCAAACGCCATTGCGAACCCGCGAAGAAAAAGAGCTCCGGATCAAATCACACGAAAAAGAGATTTTTGGATCGTAAGACACGTGAATTCGAAAGGAATGTATCAACCAACCACCCCATTACCATTATGATGCAGAGAAGGAATTTCAGAACATGAATCAGGAGGAGATGGAAGGGGCTCGTGGATGGGTCGACTCCGAGGCATCCTTCATCGCAAGATCACCAGGGCCTAAGGGCTCTGGCTTGCCGTCGGGCGAGGTCTTCGGTGTTGGTACACTATCGGCACTCGCTGCCGGTCCCAATCCAGGATCAGAAGGTGACATAGGTGGAGGAGGCACGCCCATGGCCCTGGCCTGAGGTTTTTCCGACGTAGGGGTAGTGGCCATGCTGCCTCTACGGCTCAAATAATCACCAAGGCTGAGTTTCTTCTTGGCTGGCGTCGGTGTTGGAAGATTGGAGGGCGCTGCCGGCACGGGAGCTTGTGGAGAAGACGTGTCAAGGGTGGTGGGGGAAGCAAGGCTGGCCGTAGAGACAGAGCCAGGACTCATTGCGGGAGGAATGGCGGGGATGCTGGGGGGAGGCATCGAAACGCGTAAATTAGCACGGTTGGTCGACGGAGAGTTCGGAATGCGAGTGTTGTGGGCAGCAGTGGATGGCCAAGGAGGAGGGATCGATGGTTTGCTGGGGTCCTGGCCGTGCTGAACTGAACCAGACTCGGTATCCCGCATCTCCACATCACGGGAAGCAAGGGGAGATTGTCGCGCAACTTCACCCCCCATCGCAACGTCCGGCTTGTCCAGCTCGGTGACTGGAGACCGAATCAAAGACGGCGATGACGATCCAATAGGCCCGACACTGTCCGAGCCAGCCGAAGAAAGTTGTTGCCGAGCATTCTCTTCAGACCGAAGACGATCCATGCTAAATCGCTTCAGGAGTCGTACTGTCATGGGTACAAAGCTGGGACGACGTTGTGCTGTAGAGGCTGGAGTGGATGGCTGTTCATCCTCATCGATATCGGCTTGGACAGCCGCATCAACATAAGCAGGACGGACTAGAGATGTACGGGAGAATGGGGTAGTGGGGCGAGAGGTTTTTCGAGGCGACCCATGCCGACCGACAGGCAAAGATCCCGGTGACAGCGTGACGGTAGGCGACCGAGAATGGCCGGTGGCGGTATCAAGATGGAGAGGCTTGGAAACACGCTGGGAACCAAAGTACCCTGTTTGAGTTGCGCTTGCGACGCCAGCAGGAGACTGAGCGGACGGTCCACTGATGCGCTTCTTTTTCCGCCCTGTCGACCGCTGATCATGCTCTAGTTGTTGGAACTGTTTTTCTGCATCGGCAATCTTGCGCCTTTCCCTGCTCGACAGTTCAAGCCCCTGTACAAGGGTTGGACTGAGGTCGCGACTTCGGGGTTGCCCGCGAGCGGAACCGGATGTGGAGCGACTATCAGCTCCAGCATCATCCTCATCCGGATGCTTCGTGGTTTCGCTCCCCGCACGACTGATAGACCCACGACTGGTATCCTGCGGCGATGCAGTGGCAGTGGATTTTGTCTTTGTTTTCTTCCGCTTGCCGTTAGTTTGCTTCGAAGCGGATTCGAGTACTTTTGTAGGTCGCCGGCGATCTAGATTGGCGAGCAAGCAACTTTGTGGAAGCTCACACGCACACCCACCATAGTTGGCCAGGGTGTTGCTGATGCAGAAAGCGACAGGTTCCGTTGTCCCATCACTCGGTTCTTGTTTGACCAGCCCATTAGCGGACTCGGAGAACTGACTATCCAGATACCACATTATGGTGATCTCAGAATTTGCGGGAATGTCTTCTTTAGCGATGAAACAGAAGTGATACTCCACGTCGTTCGTGATGAAGATTTTCATGGTCACGTTGGGCCGACAAGATCGACGAGTGTAACGAAGGACACCACTCCCTTCATGCCGACTGTCAATGTATAGCGGCAGATGGGAGCTGAAAAATACAAAAGGCTCTGGATGACGCAGTTCTGCCCAACGATTTTTAGGATCGCGACAGTAGTCGTCGAAGTCACCAACTTTTCCTGTGATTTCTCCGACGATCTCGTCCTTCTGCACGGCATCTTGAGTCTTCACAATCTTCCAGGTCGGGTGTCTGCCACCGACTTCTAGACTCGAGTCGGTGATGGTTTCTGTTGTCAATGTAGGCCATCGTGATTGATCGAGTGCCGTATCGGACCGATTGAAGATTTCCTCAGTCGGTCGACCAGGCGCAACTCGTGACAAAGCCTCCGGGTCCTTAACCCATGAGGCTGTGTCTCCCACTAGGCTCACATTGACAAACAGATTGCTATCCATATCAACGTGATCTTCATCTCTGTCGTAAAGGTGCAAGAATTCGTTAGAGTACAAGGGAATAGATGGACCCAGCGACTTTGTGGGGCTCGGAGCAATTGAGGTAGAGGAACGTCGTTTTCGAGAGTCGGAGGGGAGAGTGGGAGCACCGGTGATGGCGCTGATAGAAGCGGATGATCGATGGGAAACCTTGGGCTTCTTTGCGGGCGGTTGGTCGCGAAAACCAGACTCGCTGCGTTGATGACCGAAACCATTCACATCGCCATCCTTGGCCTTTTTCTTTGTAGCCCTAGCACTTGGACGCCTTTTCCGATCCCCGTCCTCACTCTGTTCTCGCATCCGCCGTTGCCGTTGCCGCTCGGTGGCTCGTCGACTGTCCAGCAATCGTGGCTCACAGTCGACGCAGTTGTGCACATCAGGAACCCGCTTGTCCGGGTAGTAGCAGATGATGTGCTGCCATGTCTCGCAGCCCTCACAGAAGACCGTGCTTCCATCATCTTCATCAAAAAGACAGATGCATTTGATGGTGTACGGCTCTTCTTCATCGGGCGCGACCGAGTCGGAAACGGCACCGTTGGCGGGAGAACCTAGAGGAGCGGGGACCAGGTACGGATCCGTGGTGGCGTGCGTGATGGCGAGGGAGGAGGTATCTGTCATAGTCTGACAGATTACCCCCTCTCAGGACACGACAAAGTAGGAGGTGATAAGTGTGAATGAGAGATGAACGGGGCCAATCTGTCACCAGACAATGACCATGTCAACGCTGCGTCGGTGAATCACGATGGAAATCTCTTCTGATCAATGCGAAACGCGTCTAGGACAGCGACGAGACCGAGAGGATGACTGGCCTCAGAACTTGACAAAGACACGGAGAAAAGCCAAAGGGATCCTTGCACACGTCACAGAGGTCGGTTTGCCAGGATTCAGGACAAGATGGGACGGCTGTCGAGGAGGGGGGAAATCCTGGAAGAATGCGAACGACCAGTGCCCCGAAGGATGGAGAGGGGAGGGTGGAGAAAATCGAGGCGTGAGAGAGCAGGATGTGGGAAAGACGCGGAGGCGATTCGAGATTCGGTGGTCGGTCGCTCGCGATTTGCGTGAAGGACTGGCGAGACGGGTTGGGGAGAAGATCTAGAGGAGGGTGACGAGGGCCCGTCGAGGACGAAAAGGGTTGGGAACGGGATGGCGTGGAGGAGAAGGCGAAGAGGGTAGATCACGGCCGAGACCGAGGAGGAATGGAGGACACGGACACAAATGAGATGGGGAGGGTCCGAGAAGGAAGCAGCACCAGGAAAAGGAGAGAAAAGGTGATTTCGAGGTGCTTGGAAGGAGGAGGCTATGGGGCCTAAGGCAACAAATGGACTCCAAACCAGCAGCAGCGAAAAAGGACTAGCGCCAGTCGCGTTCTCTGGACTCGAGCCCGAAAACGAAGAAAATCGCAGACCGGGAGGGGAAAGAGCGGCCGGTACTGGTGTACTGTAACAGCAGAGTAACATGAGTAAGATGGGTAACATGATGGTACCGTGACTCGAAGTCACGAGAGGCGCTATGCCGAAGAGGGACTAGCGCCGGGAAGACCTAATCCGGTGGGGAGGAAAGCATGAAGGGGCCCTGGGACACGCAGTGAGCATCTATAGGGTTAGCATGGGTTGATAGAGTTGAGAAATTCATGAATTCTCTAGGACAGATGGCTGATATGGCCTAGTCCAGTATGAACTGTAGTTTTCTTTGTCAGTTGAAGCACTGTTTGGTGTGTGCATGCATCCTGAGTGTGACTTGTTCACCACTTTGATAATGGCAACCCAAGCAGGAATTCTGGCGGTATCTTGTCGCCAGAGGGATGGGAATCCCTCCAGCTCCTCATAGGAGACCATCAAGGGAGTTGTCCAGATCAGACGTGGAAAGAAGAAACAAAGAATGGGGGGTGAAGTTAGTCCGCATCGTTGAGGTCATGAAAACCTCGACCAAGCAAGGGGAGCTGACGGAAGAAGCAGGAAGTAAGAGATCAACGGAAGAAACGAAGAAACCTTGGTGAAAGAGAAGAGTGGATGCCCAGGATCGGAAAAAGAAAAGTATACAAAACGTAAAACGCGGAAACGCGGGTTAAGGCCATAGGAGGGAGGAAGATCATCCGGGCCCAAGTAGATGGGGCAGCAGGGAAGAGGGGGCAGAGTGTGTCATCTGGGCCAAGGTCTAAGGCTGGAAAAACTCGGACAGTGTGAACCGACAACGCCTGAGGGGGAGAAGGAAGGCAAGACGATAAAGGGGGGATGCGCCCGGCGTCTGATATTCGTTCTCGAATCCGGTGATTAGCCCTTACCTTTTTTTTCGCCACTATACTCGACAAAGTGCGCAAGGAACAAGGCTAATTAAACCAAGCCGTTAGTTGATCAGGCGTACATAAAAGTCATGGTATTAATTGAAACATACTGTATGGCCCACTTGTTCCCACCCACGGCCCGACCTGCTCAAGCAGATGGGAGAAAACGTGTGCTGGAGGTAGTATATCATGCGAAGGAGCACTTTTATCACAAACCGCTTTCCTGTCGAAGAATTAAGAATGCTTTTGTGGACTGGAGATCTGGAGACGTGTGTGGCGATGAGTTGGGGCTGAACCGAGTGATACACGCCGCGGCACGAGCCTCGGACAAGCCAACCAAACAGAATGGCACAATTTGCAAGGTATAGACCAGGCATATGCACCTAGAAGAATGCGGAAGTAGAATTCCGATATAAAATCAGGTGATGATGACGAATTTAAAGGGTCCTGAATAAACAGACCAAACCAACGTTGTGATAGGAATAAAACCAGATTTAGGTACACGAAGAGCAAGCGATTTACTACTACTCATTACCAAAAAGCGCAATCGCAGTCATACAAACACCCCGACTTATCGCGCCATATCTCTCACACCTCTTTTGCCATGGACCAAACCTGATCGAGCTCAATAGCACTGGATGGCGTAGCCTCCGGTCTTTGCTGCGCCCGGTTTGACGACTCCGGTGGCTTCTGAATGCTGTTATCTGGGGTATGCAATCGTCTAGGAATGAACTCTCGAAACCGGTGGGTGAGGTATAAAACCAAGAAAATCGGAATACTGAGATAAGCCGCCAACAGCTTCGCGATTCGTGACCCAGATCGGGGTTGTGGCGTGGCTGCGCTCAACCCATTCGCTACCAAGAGAAGTCCACTGAAAAAGAAGCCGATGTACGTACCGAATGGCTGGATGGCAAAAGAAGAGGGATGGTCGATCCCAAGGAATTGCAGGCGCTGGCGAAAGCGACGGTGAATGGCGCACGAGACCATCCAAGAAAGGTAGCCGGAGCTGTTTACAAACAGGATGAAATAGTTGAACATGACGGAGCTTGAAGTCGCAGCACACATGAAGGCAAGAACGGCAAATGTCGCGGTTGCAGTGACTGCGACAAATGGAACATCCCAGCTAGTTCGAATCTTGAACATGGCGGGGGCGTGGCCAACCTCTGCCATCGCACACAATGTACGCGAGGCAAGGTACAGAAACGATCGACCCGATGCTACTGAAGAAAGGAGGGTGGCGACGGTGGCTGTGACAGGCAGAATGCGAATCCTCGCCGTGTTCATCCCAATGATGAAGGGGGAGAGACCAGCTCCAGCTCCATTGTTGGTCAATAAAGGGTTATCGTAGGGAGCCATCACCCCCATAGCCACAGAACTGAGAACATATGGAAGCACAGTTGTGGCAACATCGGCAACAACCTTCATCGGGATACGTGTCTGTCTGGTCGGTGGTGGCTCGTCCGTCGTCTCCGAATTGTCGGGGTGATCAGCTGTGTCGGCCAGCTCGGCGTGATGAACAATCAGTTCCGGCGTAAAGGTAAAGGCAATAGAACTATTCAGGAGGCACTGCAGCAAGCCCAAGAATCTCCCCAGTGCACCGGAGGCGAGGTACTCATGCATGGCCCCTGGTTTCTTCCAGTATTGAAACCCCCAATGATCGTGACCGGTGGCACCGCCAAGTCCAATTGACAGCGACAGAACAAGAAGGCATACCAAGGTGCCAATCTTGATTCGAGTGAAAAGCACTTCGGAACTCTTGAACATCCTCTCAGGAAGAAAGTTGAATCCAATGATGATGAAGGTGATTACGCCTAGCCGGGCTGCAACGATACCACCGGGATTCCACAGCCCAAGATTAACCATGGCGGTCGTGATCTCATATGGGATAAACATGGCCATGGTGTACCAACGCAAACAGGCAGTGGCGAACCCCAAGCTGGTTGAGGTATATCGGAAGCCATTTGTGACCAGAGTGCCATGTCGAGCAGGCTTATATGCGGCGACTTCAGCGACAGTGGTGGCCATAAAGTAGGTCAAAAGCGATAAGAATACATAGGAAATGAGCAGTGAGGCTGGGCCGCCGATGGCCAACGCCTGACCGGCGCCGATGAATAGCCCAGTCCCAAGAGTTGGTCCGACGGCCATAACGAGTGTCCGGTGGATAAACAATACAGACCGAGCAAGTTGAAAAGACGGTATGTTCAAGGATGATTCGATTCCCTCGTGGAATAGGATTTCATCATCCGAGACCACAGTCGCGCTTGCCCTGGTCTATAAGATTGGGTCATTCACACAATGCAGATACAATTGTACATAAGCATTTTGCAATGGACTTCAACAGACAAGGGTATCATTTGGTTTAATGGGGTGTCTGCGACACATTCCCCATTGGAGTTCATCTTACATACACAGAATCATGTCACTGGGAAGTCATGTTGGTTTCCGCAAACTCCAACCACTCCCCCGATAGCGATTTCTTCCAAAAACGAACCGTCCCATCATCTCCCGAGGAAATAAGAGAGTCACCTGGAGCAATCATCGTTTAAAAGGGAGCAACTGCGACGGGAAAAAAGGAGTACTTACCAGCAAACGAGAATTCTACCTGCCACACATCGAGATGCTTGCTGTCTATGCATGCCACCTGTTTGAAGGAATGTCGAAATAGAGTATCGCCACTCGCTTGTCGATTAGACACTGAATCGGGGGCCCGACTTGCAAGTGCCGACCCGATACCAGACTGAGATGTCGCCCGATCCGAAGATGAATGTTGCTGGCGTCGCTCAGCCTTGCGGGGGTTTGAAGATTGAGACCCGTGGTTGAGAGGCATTGTGTAAACCTCGAAGATACGGACGAACCCATCCTTGCTCCCACTGGCGATCAGGTCATAGCCCCGTACAGACCCATTGGCCCATGAAATGTCCCTGACAAGTCCCCCATGCCCACTTAGCTCGATGGCATGATAGAAACGGCGATTCGCATCAGTACGATATACCTTGACGGTGTCCATGGCTGCCACAACAAGTGACAAGCTCTTTCTTTCAGAGTCAGGTAGAATCGCATGAGTTATGTCGGTGGGGTCATGGTGAAACTGAACCTTGAAGCTAGTTTCTTCGCCGCGTTCAGGCGTCGAACACACTCGGAATTGATCAAGGGTTTGCCAGTCGGCTAGACTATCAGGGCTCACGGGCTCCATGACCAATAGGTAGCCATCACGCGTAATGACAGCCAGCCATGACTCGAGATCGATATTGCGAAAATCTAGCGATACAAATGGATGCCGTTGAGGTGCTGTCATGCGAAAGATGGCTCGAAATCGCCGGCCTGAATTCGGTGGCTGTGTTACATCTTCTTGCCAGATCTTGAATTTCATATCCTCGGCCACCGTGCCAATATGTTGGCCTGTAAAGGGCCCATTCCATGTTGCCTGTACGCCAATTGTCAATACATGTTCATGAGGTCTTGTGTTGATCCATTCTTACATCACGAATCTCCGCGTCGTGGGCCCGCCAGGTGTCAATCAACTGCCATTGGCCATCCTTCAGGTCCCACACTTTCATGCGATGATCAGACGATGCAGTGACAATCCGATTTCCGTAGAAGTTGAACTTAGTCACGGATACTAAGTCCCGGTGGCCAGCATCGAAATCGGTAAACCCGCCGGCCATCTCCGGACGCTCCACAGCCCCCATCGAGACCAGATAGTTGGCTTAAATAATGAAGACCTGAACAATCCGTCAATGGCCAATGTTGTGTTTCATCCACATGCAATCATGAGACAGAGTGTCGGCGTCGCTGCCCCGGCCTTCCTTTCTCGGCGGCGCCGATCACGGGTCAATATCCCCACCGCCTTGAAGGCGGTCAAGCAGTACGACTGGCAATTCCGATAAGCTTATCGTTGTTTTTCGGCATGAAGCCACCTCTCCGTCCTAATCGTGATCACTACTTTGTCAGAGTTCCACGTTAGGATTGGATCGCTTGATACTGGCACTGGGCTATCCACCAGCGATGCACGTGTCAAATGATCTTTCAAGAGCAGAGACATGGCGTCTCTTACTCCTTGTGGGAATCAGCCTCAGCATCCTCATCAACACGTTTCAAGGCGATGGCGCGCCCTTGATTGCTTCATTTGCTCTGGCCAGCATTGCATTTGCCATGACATTCAGCTTGGTTCGATGGCTGGGTCCGATATTTATCAAAGCAGGGTTAAAAGGGAAGGATATGGCCAAGCCCCGAAAACCTGAAATGTAAGTATATGCGTTATGAACCGCGCTGCTATAACAACGACGAAATGTTCTTGAGGCTAATAATCGGATCAGACCAGAAACTATGGGAGCAGTCTGTGCAGTTGTATATCTTTTACTGCTCATCGCATTCATTCCCTTTGCCTTCTATAAAGACATCGTTGCGGCAACTTCAGGCGGAGGCAATCGCGATGTGGTTATTGAAGACCAGCACATTGAGACGGGTCGGTACTTGCACCGATTTCCCCATGGGAAGGTTAGTGTGGAAACTTTGATTTATTGGACATAGGCTGATTGTTTCTGGGGCAGCTTGCTTTGTACTTGTCGGGTCTTCTCTCTCTGCAGTCTATCGTAATCCTCGGAATCGGGGATGATCTGCTTGATATTCGCTGGAGACACAAAGTTCTTATCCCTGCACTTGCTTCGATTCCGATGCTTGTCGTGTATTTCGTTGATTTTGGCGTGACACAAGTCGTCGTGCCAGTTCCGCTGCAACGGTACCTGGGGGATTTCATTGACCTCGGATGGATGTACTACATCTACATGGCTGCTGTGGCTATCTTCTGCCCCAATTCTATCAACATGCTGGCAGGTATTAATGGCATCGAGGTGGCTCAGTCGCTTGTGATTGCAGTCCTGCTGCTATTCAACGACGCGATGTATTTGGCACCTATCACGCCCTATCCCCACCCAGCTACAGACTCGCACTTATTTTCGATATACTTCTTATTGCCCTTCATCGGTGTCTCAGCAGCGCTTCTGTGCCACAACTGGTACCCGTCCAAGGTGTTCGTGGGTGATACCTACTGTTACTTTGCAGGCATGGTATTTGCGGTTGTCGGGATTCTGGGGCATTTTAGCAAGACTCTTCTTTTGCTATTCATCCCACAGATATTCAACTTCCTCTACTCAACGCCTCAGCTTTTCCATCTCATTCCTTGTCCCCGCCACCGCCTACCAAAGTTCAACGTCTCGACGGGGCTTTTGGATGTCTCTGTCACCGAGTGGACAGTTCCTCCATCACCACTTATCGGCTGTGCCCTGGATGTCCTGCACCGACTTCGACTGGTCAGGATCACCAGAAACAAAGATGGACAGATTGTTGAGTCGACAAATCTTACTATCCTAAATCTTTGGCTCGTATGGATGGGACCGATGAGAGAGGACCGGCTTGCCTGGCACATGATCATTGTGCAGGTGCTATGTGGCTTGTTCGGTCTTTTCGTACGGCATAGGCTCGCATTACTAGTGTTCAACCATGATAATCGGGCATTTCAATCATCCGCATAGCCTCGAAACATGGCATATGCATGACCTCCTTTTCAATGTACATAATTCTATTACCGGCTTTGCTGGACTCAAAGCGGAAATGCATTTACATGACTCCTTCAGTTCAAGACATCCACTTGGATGTATTACGTCTAGCCCGTCTTCTGATCTCCCAAGGCAGGCTAGACATGTCTAAGGATCGGCCAAGCGGGATAATTGTCAGGCCGAGGTAAATTAAGGCGGCTTTGTAGATGTGGAGTAGATATTGAGTCTGGCCAAATTACGTGCTCGCACGAACTCCCACCCGTGGACCATGCGGGCACGACATGATTGACGGGCTGTAAACCCACAACCTAGAATCGAAAGCTACATAATTTATCCGGGGTTCTACCTTCGAGGGCCAGATGATGAACTATTGTTACTTCCTTATTAACGTGTGTTAAGTCTTTACGGCCGAGAGATGCATTCGCTACTTGGAGTTCATTGCGTATGGAGGATTCATGATCCCGACCAAGGAAATGTGTTTCTCGAGACTTATATTCCAAAGATGCGGATACCCGTTTCCAACATATAACTCTTGTCTCAATACTGCCCAGGTGTTTGTCTGGTATTGTTGCGCAATGCTATAACAAAGGCAAGGAAACCATGGCAAGGTCACTATATATAAACAAAGTTTGAAGGATTATCTCACCAAAAGCCAGAGACTCTTGTCCTGTTAAAAATCCCGGACTCCTTTCTCCATGAAAAAACACAACGAATATTGAGTTGAGGCTTGCTTGCATTCGCAGTCTCGGGGTCTGAATCAAAGGCTCGTAAATGCGAGCCAAACAATTAGGGTTTCGTCATTGCAGTCCCGGATCACATCAGTTTCAGTTGAAAACACACCTTCGCCACCCGCACAGAAGACTAAACAATTTATTTTGGAAAATTATAGAGTAAAGAAGTACCTATACTGATGATGGCAACTTTGGTCAAACTCATGAGCATTTTCTGATTCATGTTCGCAGACCAACTCTGGTCCTCAACAACCGGACAAGACAATTGAGATCGACTCAATCATGATCTACACATCCCCCGGTTTGCGAACAAGGACTCTCTATCACGCCATTTAGGCCCCGCCATGCGCAATGAAGTAACTCCCGAAAAGACCAGAAAGCCACGGGATAGGCTGCATGGGCTATTGCACTGCGAATATGCTTTATTTCAGCTCCATTTACAGAGGTGCAACCAAGGCCAGACCAGTGGAGGGGCCCCATTCCTACATGCTTTTGGCAATGATTGATATCAATGCCCCTCCTGCCATGATGACCCTCTCGCCCGAGAAAGATTCCGTTCTGGTAGACCTAAATAGAATATAGATCGTGTTTGACTGAAAAATTGCATTTCGTTTTCGTGGTAACTCAGAATAGCATCAACAACCATCCATTCATCTACATCATGACCACCACCACCTGCCTCCAACTCGAGGAGCCTTTTGAACAATCGACAACATTCCATCGCTATATTTTCTCCTCTCCTCAGAATACGATCATCTCAAGTGCCACCGCGACAAGAAATCAGCTTATATCCCCCAGCTCTGTTGAGACACGGCAGAAAGTCTTGCTTCTCAAGGGTGTACGCGAGCAATATACATTAGTGGATGATCATAACATTCCTTCTGTCTTGCATCCCGGGGAGATACTTGTCAAGGTAAAGTACCTTTGATGGTGATCATGCATCAAGCTAACCCTTCTGGTACAGGTGTTGGCAATCGGCTTGAATCCGATCGACTGGAAAGCACCGTATGTTAGAAAACCCCCCAAATATCATCACAACTAACATGCCCGGTACAGAGCCTTTAACTTTGGTATCCCCAGCTTCCCATGGATCAACGGACGTGACTTGGCTGGACTCGTGCTTCGAGTCCCCAACGGACATTCGCGTGTCCGTGTCGGTGATATCGTTCTAGTACCATCAACAGACTATCGCGACATTAGAAAAGCGGCGTTTCAAGAATACGCTGTCGCCACCGACTACAACGCAGCACGCATTCCGTCCTCAACATCCATCCATGCATCTGCTTCCCTGGGTGTCGCCTTCGTCGCGTCCGCGTTAGCGTTGGGAGTCTCCTTCGGACTAGACTTTTCTCAACTTTCACAGACTCCCGGTCCCAACCTGCCTCACACTCTCAGCCGACTTGATCAAAAGAATATCCCAGCTGATATTCACCATGAATGTTTCTCGTCATCTTTCGGGTCCGATCGACCTCAACGTGGTGACTGGCTCGCCATCTGGGGAGGTAAGTCGTCCGAGACTCTGTTTGTAGAACAGCCACAGCTAACGGTAGCTCTAAAGCATCCACCACAACTGGTATCGTTACACTACAATTAGCCAAGCTCGCGGGGCTTCGAGTCATCTGTATCGCTGATGCGGCACGTCACGGAGCCAAGCTGGTACAGGCTGGTGCAGATGTTCTGGTCGACCGACATGACACCGACCGAGCTATTGAGATCACCCGCGGAGTGACCGAGGGGAAGCTGCGATATGCAATCGACATTGTCGGTAAAGAAACTGCGACATTACTGCAAAGGGCGTTGGATCCTTCGGGGCATTCCCATCTGCTCGGTCTGACTGGACTTCCTAAGGAGCGTGAGTCCGGGATTCATTATCATACTGTCCCCATTAAGTTGTTCCATACTGCACCGGCTGTCGGCGAGAGTCTTGTGAGCTGGTTGGAGAATCTTCTCCAGGATAGAACATTGACCTTACCCGAGGTTGTTCGAGCTGAGGGTGGCTTGGAAGGTATCAACGCAGCGTTGGACACACTTCGAAGTGGATCAGTCTCGGGGAAGAGAATTGTGGTTGACCTTGACTCTCGGTCATGACTGTCTAGCATGTTCGACTAGCTCTTCGTGATGGGTTAGAACCTTGGAAGGGTTTCATACGAGCTTCACATTGAGCTTATACTACTTGAACCGCAGTGCAAAAACGCGGTGAATATCAGATACAGGAGTTTGGAATATTTTAGGTTACAATGAGAATATGAAGCATGCTTGATTCGAGTCCCTTGTAGTCTTCCCTAATCTCTATTGATTTTGAGGATCACCAAAGATTAAGGTTGCTCATCAAATCAAGGCAAGCGACCTTGACTACTTTGCTAAGTTGGACCTTTTACAAAATTGACAGCGCTCATGTTTGACCATAATTTGCTTATTCCTACAGATCTAATACTGTGCTGTCGAGTGTTCACTAATGCAAAAGGCACTTGGCATGATCGAGACAGTAAAGAGGATATATAAAATCAAAATCTCCTCTTTGCCCTCGACCAAATGCATCATTTTACCCCAACCACATTTCCAGTGCTTCAGGACTAGTTCGAACCCCTGTTCATCCAATTGATGTAATCCTCTTTTCGCCTGATTTAGAATAAGCGGGGATTTGAATGATTTTCCTAGTCCAATCTAGACCGTGGCATCAGTGGGGCCGAGCCCCGGCGCTCATAGCCAATCACTGCGTTCCGATTATTACCTCTGCACATCCGAGTCGGTGATCTACGTCATGCATTGGAAGGTCGGTGAAGTGTACAATTCTCCATATCGTGATATTTACAGTGTTTAAAAGTGCACGTAATTGATAGAGAGAACATTACTACACGAAATCCCTACGTGACTTTTCCAACATCGATCGAGTCAACGCAACATGCGATCAACCGCCCACAAGCGCCTGTAGCCGCCGGACCGATTTTGCAGTGCCGACATCGGAATCCGCTGGTTTCGCCACAGTGGCCAATCAACGTCGAAATATTGGTCGCTGACCGACCGAAGTCGGCGTTGCCCCTCGAGTTGCGCCGTAGCGACATCGCGGGCGCTTTCAAATATAAGTTGTCGATTTCACTTTTGCTACTCTGTCCTTTGGCTATCATTGACAGACATCATGCCTTCTGCAGACTCAAAGCCAAAGACCCTTTACGATAAGGTCTTCGACCACCATGTCGTTAATGAGCAAGAAGATGGTACTTGCTTGCTGTATATCGGTATGTCAAACATTTCGTATGGCTTGTACTCGAACCACCCATTGATAATCTTTGAACAGACCGACATCTCGTCCACGAGGTGACTTCTCCCCAGGCTTTTGAAGGCTTGAAAAATGCTGGCCGTCCAGTCCGCCGGCCGGACTGCACGCTGGTGACCGTTGATCACGTAGGTTGCACCACGATGAACTTGATCCCCGTTACTGATTTTGCTTCCTATACAGAACATCCCCACCTCATCCCGAAAGAACTTTAAGAATGCCGAGGAATTCATCAAGGAGAACGACTCTCGCCTTCAATGCACCACCCTCGAAGAGAACGTCAAGGATTTCGGCCTGACCTACTTCGGCATGGGCGACAAGCGCCAGGGTATCGTTCATATCATTGGTCCTGAGCAGGGCTTCACCCTTCCCGGCACCACTGTCGTCTGCGGTGACAGCCACACTTCTACACACGGTGCTTTTGGCGCTCTTGCTTTCGGTATCGGAACGAGTGAAGTCGAGCACGTCCTCGCCACCCAGACTTTGCTGACCCGCCGAAGCAAGAACATGCGGGTTCAGGTTGACGGTGAGTTGCACCCCGGTGTGACTAGCAAGGACGTGGTACTTCACATCATTGGTGTCATCGGAACTGCTGGTGGCACTGGTGCTGTAATTGAGTTCTGTGGATCCGTCATTCGGGGTCTCAGTATGGAGGCTCGTATGTCCATGTGCAACATGTCTATCGAGGGTGGTGCCCGCGCTGGTATGATTGCACCGGACGAGACCACTTTCGAATACTTACAGGGTCGTCCTCTTGCTCCTCCGTACGGCAGCGCCGAGTGGAAGAAGGCAGTCAACTTCTGGTCAACTTTGAAGTCCGATGCGGACGCAAAATACGATGTCGATGTCTTCCTGAATGGAAAGGACATCATCCCCACTATTTCCTGGGGTACTTCTCCTCAGGATGTCGTCCCTATTGATGGTGTTGTCCCCAGCCCTGATGACTTTGAAGACGAGACCCGAAAGGCCTCCTGCAAGCGGGCCTTGGAGTACATGGGCCTTACCTCCGGCACTCCTATGAAGCAGATCCCGGTGGACAAGGTCTTCATTGGGTCGTGCACCAATGCTCGTATTGAAGATCTGCGGTCGGCGGCCAAGGTTGTCAAGGGCAAGAAGGTTGCCCAGAACATCAAGCGCGCCATGATTGTCCCCGGTTCCGGTCTGGTCAAACAGCAAGCAGAGTCAGAAGGTCTTGACAAGGTTTTCGAGGACGCTGGTTTTGAATGGCGTGAGGCTGGTTGCTCTATGTGTCTGGGTATGAACCCAGACATTCTCTCCCCCAAGGAACGCTGCGCCAGTACTTCCAACCGTAACTTCGAGGGCCGTCAGGGTGCTCAGGGTCGAACTCATCTGATGTCTCCTGCTATGGCGGCCACCGCTGCTATTGTTGGCAAACTCGCCGATGTCCGCGAGCATGTGGTCCCTAGCCCTGTTATCGCCAAGGCTCAGCCCAAGGTGGATGTGCAGCCCGAGACAGAATCTCCTGAGACCGAGGATGAACTTGACCGCGTTCTGGACCTTCCCGCCGATAACGAGCCACACACCAACTCTTCTGCCGGTACTGGCGGTGGCAGTAGCACTGGTCTCCCCAAGTTCACCACTCTGAAGGGTATCGCTGCCCCTCTCGATCGTGCCAACGTTGACACCGACGCCATCATCCCCAAGCAATTCCTGAAGACCATCAAGCGCACTGGTCTGGGATCCGCAGCTTTCTATGAGCTCCGTTACAACCCTGACGGCCAGGAGAACCCTGAGTTCATCCTCAACCAAGGCATCTACCGCAACTCAAAGATCCTCGTGGTGACTGGCCCGAACTTCGGCTGTGGTAGCTCGCGTGAGCACGCCCCTTGGGCTCTCCTGGACTTTGGCATTAAGTGCATCATCGCTCCGTCCTTTGCCGATATCTTCTTCAACAACACCTTCAAGAACGGTATGCTTCCAGTAGTTGTCTCGGATCAGGCCGCTCTGCAGAAGATCGCCGATGAGGCCCGCGCCGGCCGCGAGGTCGAGGTTGATCTCACCAGCCAAGAGATCAAGGATGACAAGGGCAACAAGATCACCGGCTTCGACGTCGACGGCTTCCGCAAGCACTGCCTCGTCAACGGCCTGGATGACATCGGTCTCACCCTTCAAATGGAGTCTAAGATCCGCACTTTCGAGTCCAAGCGTAGCCTCGAGACTCCCTGGCTGGACGGCAGCGGCTATCTTCGCCGCAGCAAGGGCGGTGCTACCATGGTTTCGGCTGCGCCTGTACCCAAGACCAACCGCGGTGACGTGAAGGGCGAACCGCTCGAGTGGTAAAGTTGAATCTGTGTTGCTTCTTTGTCGAGATGTGTCGAGGAATTTCGCATTGGATACGGTAATCGGTGATATATTCCACTTGGGTTGTTTGTTGATTTGTTGCCAAAAACAATATCCCCTTTTGTTTTTCAATTGCCCGTTCTGCATTATATCGGGCTTAGTTCTGTTCGGGCTCTCGGGCTTTGTTTCCAAGATTCCACGAATATCAATGAGAATGAATTATGATTGGATTGGCTCTTTTGTGTACCAGTACATGCTGTTTGATCTCCGAGGCTGCGGTCAAATCACCCAGCGAAGTGAGCTATTATATTAGTGACTAAAGCGATGGAGACCAATAGTAATAACACGAACAGAAAAGAGATACAAAAGAAACCAAATCCTTTCCATCACTTTGTCCTCTGTATAAGAGGTTTTCATTTTCAGACATAAGAAATATCAAGGCTTCGAGAGCTGTTCACGGCGGAAGAAAAGAAGGAATCCCGCACTAGGCGAATGGTCAGTAAAGACAAGTTAAGATAAACAAGCGACCTACCAGATCGAAAGCTGCAGAAGCAGCGCAATCCAGAACCACGCATTCCCCAACGCACCAGCACCAGCTGTAATATCCGGTGAAATGGGACCAGGGCCAATTCTGTTTGGCGCGAATGCTCTGGCGCAGATAGTCGCCAGGGAGCCCAGAACCTGAGAGACAAGAAGCGTGAAGCAGATATGCATACGCGTGAGAGTTTGCAGGAGAATCATGCCGAAGCCGAGACCTTGTAGGGCGTCTAGAATACCGAGCCATAGCCATAGACTCCGCGATACTAGTGCACCAGATGTATAGCTACCTGCCCATGGTAGGAAGAGGCCAGATCCAGAGGTTCCCCACCAGATCTGGGCCCATCGGGGCGCGCCGAGGCCGCAGGCGACGATTGGAAGAATCCAGCTGTGTGATTTGGATATCCAGCCTAGTAAGAAGAGTATGCCGATCCATGCAAAGCCGAAAAAGGCTACGCAGAGACAGAGAATCTGCCATGGCTTGGCGTGGCTGGAAATCCAAAGGACTATCATGGAATTAGTCTTGTTGCGTTAATCTTTTTGGAGTCAGGACTCACAGTTCCAATTTCGGCCGTAAGGGGCACTCAGGAAAAAGTTCTGCAAAACTACCACGACCCAATTCCAAAGCACGATCTTGCGCCGGAAGACGGATTTGTAGAATGATGGAACTTTGCCGGGCGTCTGACGGTAGTAGTTTGGCAGGCCGAAATACACAATCAAGCCGATAGACCATAGGAATAATGTTATTGGTGTGCAAATGGCCCTTTCTCATGTTAGCAATAGTCATCATCAGCAAAGAGTTTGGACACTCACGTCATTTTCCAAGTATTGGTGATACTTCCCTGAGAGTTCAAGGTACCAGCATTATTCGCCTTGGTCAACGTAGATCCCCAATACCAAAGAGCAATCACATAGACTTGTTGCGTGCCCTGGATCAAACAAGCACGGAAAACCCATTCCTTGACCGGTGCACCGCTCTCGTCACCGAAATTAAGTGCGAAGAAGATTGAGCCACTGGACGATGCAGCTGCGTAGACCGCACTTCCCACGTTCTGGATCCATCCGCGAGCAAAGGAGTTGTGCTCGAAATGAGCCATGCCAATGATGAAGAAAGCAAGTCCATAAAGGAACCATGGCACAGTCAGGACGAGAACGGACTTGTAAAAACGGAAGAAGAACCACCAAAGGATAGACGTGACCAAGTACACTGACGCAATTCCGTATAGTTTCTGTGCAGACTGACCAACTTCACCGGTGAGTAGCGTAATCTGATAGGAGTTGGCAGCAATAATCTGGCCGAGACCGAGGAAAAGCGAGTATACAGGCCAGTCGCCGATTCGCATTTGCATCCATTTTTTGAGCCCGGTTGGAGGGACATAGTTCTCTCCAAGATGGAATTCGTCACCACCCGCTTCTTTCCGTTCACGCATTCCACTCTCGTGTGATGTTGCATCGTCGTTAGTGATGGATCCAGGAGGAGAGCCACCGGTCTTGCCGAATTGCATCGAGGGCGCGGGCGATTGATTGCGTCCCAGACGTGCATCACGGAACTTATCAAACCATTTCTTCTCACTCTTTTCGAGATATTGCTCAATACAGAGTTGAGAGTCGGAGTTTGTGCCATTGAGCTCCTCGAGTTTCTTTTCGAAGGCCCGATAGTATTCGCCATTGCTGTCTGTGAAAAATGGATCGACCTTTTGCAGCTTATAGTCTTTCTTATCGCCAACTACTGAGTCAACAGAAAGAACAGATGCACTGCTTAGGCGGCTTCCCCCCTCGGCCCAAGGGCGTGATGGTGGTAAAAGAGTATCGTCAGTTCCTGCTGTACTGGGAGCTGTGGAACTTGACGGCGTTCCGATGGACCGGGCAACGAGAGAGCCTTGGCTTGCATGTCGGGATGAAAGCACTTCCCGGGTAAGGGGAAGACTACCAGATTGAGGATTCGATGAAGAGCTTTCAAGTCGGCGTCCTGTATCAGTCGAATCGGGACCCAGTGGGTATTCATCACCACCGTAGCAGGTGGACATCATCTCATCATCGCTATCATCCTCGCCATCCGGTGAGGGACCAGCATTCTCATCTACATCACTGATGCTTCCTTTGCCGAGATCACGTCGTCCACGACCATCCATTGGTGCAGATGACGGGCGGATTCCGAAAGACATTTGTCGGCTCAAACCTGATCTGGGCCTTCCATCACCGCCGGGACTTGGATCGCGGCTATAGATGACGGAGCTGCGCTGCATCGACCCTACGGTTCCAGGTCGACTAGGTGATTGTAATGGTGGTGTCAGAGTCCCACTAGAAGTACCGGATCTCATTGACACTGCAGCTTGCGGAGTCATCATGCCATAGATCGCATTGTACGTCGATGCTGACGTGGATTGTGCCTGGGATTTGGCACGCTCTTTGTCATGAATCCTAATCGCTGTCGATTGAAGGATTTCCAAGTCTTCAATCCACTGGGCAACAGGGAAACGCTGCTTGGCAGATCTAGCACGCATCATTGCTCGTACCTCAGGCTTGGACCCAAGTGCACTGTCAATGGCAAGCTTGAATTGTTTGAGAAGATGAGATGTCGTCGTAGACTCGACGGTATACCACCATCCAGGCATCTGGCCCAGCCCTCCTACTCGAGCACCGATTCCAAGAGCACCTTTACGGCCGAACTCGACAGCAACGAGACCAAATGGCTCATCTCGCGATGGAATCAAAGCGAATTCAGCCCCCGAAAAAACAAATGGAGGGAGCACCGTGAACTGAGGCTTTGAGAATACCCGTCCAGGATACATCTTCATCATTCGGTCGAGCTTCAGCGCGGCAAACTTGCCATAGAGGTCAATAACAGGTCCAACACAAATCAGTTGAACATTTGGTCGTGCTTCGAGGACACCAGGCATCACATCTGCAATGAGATCAATACCCTTCTGCATAGACCATCTTCCCACAAAGACAAGAAGGTCTGCTCGGGGATTCTGCTCAAGGCCAGCCCATTCTTGTGCTTGGCGCTTGAGCTCAGCTCTGCGGGTCTCGAATTCACTATCCACGCTGATCTCACGCTCTTTGGGAAGTTCTCGACTCCATTCTCCGGTATCAGATGGATCAGGGTTCGGCAGGTTACCCAGTTTCTTCAATCCCCAAAAAATAGGATATCGAGCATAGGATCGTTTTCCATATTTTTTCGATACACCCACTGCGCCGAAGCCTTGTTGGTGTAGTCGGAGGTAGCTGGCACCCGCATGGAGAAGATTGAAGATTTCACCAAACTGAACATATTTGGTGACCACCTCCATGTCCAGGTTGAAGACAGAGCAAACCTCACTCTTTTCCTTCTGGGTACGCATTGGCCATAGTCCTTGGAACTCGGCGTTATGGAGTGAAAGGCAAATTGGAATCGTCTCTGGAAGCTGATAAAGCGGCGCGATAGCGCCATGATAGTCATTGATATGATACATATCAATAGGGAATCGTTTGATTGCCTGAGCAATGCATTGGTTCCAGGCGGAGTAGTAGATGGCGCTATCCATATCGTCCATTCGGGCTGGATAGGGCTCAGCCACGGTTTGCTGACGAAATACCGGGGCATCCAAAAGGACGTAAGTGATATTCCTCAGGTAGTGGTATTGCACCTTGATCTCGTAGGAATTTCCCAGGATCATGACGAACATTGACTCGGCGGGCTTGTCCACTGGGTATTCCACGCCTCCAACGCATGGTATGACCCAGATCAAGTCCTGGTGCCCGAGCTGCTTTCCCATGAGCTGTGCCATGACACCCAATCCTCCAATCTTAATTTTGATGCCCCAGTCGTCAATGTCGTATTCCATTGTCGCAACAAGAATCTTGCGTCGACTTGATGTGCGGTTGCCGAATGCAGATTTGCTTTGAAGGAACCTTGACTTTTTTGCTAGGAATACCAGTGGGTTTTTGGACCCCGTAGCTTCGATATTGTCCAGGTTAAATCGTTTTAGCACATCCAAAGAGATAAGCGTCTTTTCTTCGCTCACGCCGACTTGGTTGAACTTGATGCGATAGAAACTCTTCATAAAAATATAGGCACACGTAATGGCGGTAATGAGTGGAATAAGCCACAGCATGAAGAAAAGAGCCATCTGGACATACTTGGAGCCCGCTGGAACCAGCTTGAACTTGAGAAGTGAATCATCAAGCTCAAGCCTCCAGGCCAAGTGCGGATTTGGCGGATGCCGTGTGATATTGATAGATGTCACGCTCAACGATGATGGTGGTAGACGATCCAAAACAGAGTCTCCATCAGAGTCGCCGAAAATGTAGCTCTGATCGGGTTGACCATCCGGGTTGATTCCCCAGACATTAAGTTGGCCCTGAGCAGGCCACTCTGACATAAAACGGTATTTCCAACGACCATCAGTATCTTGCTTGACGATATTCGGCAGGCCTGCATCGAAGCCATACTGATTGAAAGGACCGTTGAAGAAGAGGTGTGGGAAGCGTCGAGGCATTTTAGGATCCCAGTCGGGGCCATCGCCTTCCTGGAAATAATCACTGCTTCCAGTGAAGCGGCTCCAGTACTGAACCTGGATGTGTTTTCCCTTCCACTCCTGTTTCTTTGTCCCAGACCAATGTTGCTCCTGAATGGAATGGTTCCCGCCTTGGTATGGAAGCCAGTGAGAAAAGGAGCTGCCCCAGTTGGTCGAATAGCGGTATTTATCTGCACCTGCAGCATGTTGTCGAATGAAAAGAGTACCATTTTCTCGTTGATGGAGCAGACTGCTGGAATAATTTGCCGACGTGAATATCATCGGGTTGTCATGCTGTCCGATCCGAATCAAAAAGTGATCAACGGCAGCGGTACTCCTGCCATCGTTGCTCGAGGCGTTGTTCACCGTCAATCGATGTATACCATTGTGTACTCCGGTCAAAGTGGCTGACCAGAGCCAGGTGCTAGGAATCTGTCCAATATGGGAAGTCGCCTCGGGATCGACAGATTGACAGTTGACACTACTTGTGTCGATGGATGGCACCATTCCAATCTCGGTCGATGATTCGAGAGATATGGAATTCGTGATTGCGGAACAGTTCATCTCCGTCGAGAAATATAAACTGACCTCCAAATTTTCACTCTCACCGGGGGCTGCTTTAGAAAGCACCGGGACATCATGACCCGGTGTGAACTTGGTGATCATCGGCTGAGGAGGCAAGAACTTTTCTTTGGGAACATAAGCGCGGAACTCATAAGGACTGAGGGTTAAACTGTCAAGGCAGCCATTCAACTTCTCAGAGCCATTGAGACCAAGCTTAATTGGACCGTCGCTGAGTGTCAGCTCGTCATGTGGATAGAACAGGTTTTTGACCGTGGTATTGGTGTCGAATGGAGCAATCAAGGCAGCATTATGATCAGAGCAGTCAAACTCGTAGGTGATTGTTCGGTTGTCATTTTGATAAACAAACCAAATTGTCTGGTTACCAGCTTCACCAAGATCCTGCATCTGGTAATATGGACTGCGCAAAACAGACCACATCCCAGTCTCGGTAGGCACGCCATCAGAGCCGGGATAGTAAATATCGCGCGTTTGGTTAGAGAGCAATTGAATCCACCAGCCATCGTTGAGGGCCGGGAACTCCCGTCTCATCTGATACATGTGCTTGATTGTGTTTCGAACCGGATGAGAAGGATCGCGATGATCATATGTGGCGCTCTCATCGTGACAACCTTCTCGTCCAGCTTTGTTTGGCCATTGGAAATACTGAGTAGAGTTCAGCTGAAAGCAGCCGTGAGCCTTCCATGCAGTAGCAGCAGACATGGCTTGACGCCCGAAAATATAATTGGCCGCAGTAGCATCAAGAATGTAGAACGCCTGTTCCTCGCCCCAGAGAAGAAGAGGAATTCCCGGCATGTGCAGCGTGGTGATGAAGAGAGCCAGAAGCTGTCGCTCAATGCCAAACTCGATCGCTGGCCAACGGAAAACATCCTGGTTGGTTGCCCCATACATATGGCGAGGATCAAACTTGCCAGTATTGGCATTGACCATATCGTTGGTGAGCACCATCTGATACCAGGCCTCAGTCCAGTTGACTGGGACATCATAACCGGCAGCAAGACTACCATCCATTCCCAAGAATCGGGTCAGCGAGCGGTAAACAGAGTAATGAAAAGCTGCACCGTCAATAGCTTGTTGGTTCTCATCGCGAATGAAGAATGTCGAGTCTGATTCGTTCGTCATATGAAATGCGTCATCCAGGGTCTGTGGAAGCATATCTGGCTGTCGACCACGGCCAAGAAAAACTGCACCCAATGTATTTCCACTGGTAATCTCTCCTGGTAGGAAGAAGTTGGTTTTTCCAAGTCGTCGAGCACAATCTCGGTATGCTCCTGAGATATCACCCAATGCATCAACAGTAGCTTGTGTCGCCTTGTCATAGCGAAAGCCGTCAATATCAAGGGAAGCAATAATCATGCAGGAATGCCGGGTCAATCGTTCTCTGACGCTCGGTACCCATTCACGCAGACGATCTTGAACGGATGCAAATTTTGCAAGTTCACGCTGCCAGTCCGGATAGACACCAAAGGCTTCAATGTCACCGTATTGGTCAAAGTCGCTGTCGTAACATCCCTTCAGATCATTGTAGACATAATCATCCACAGGAAAGCCAGTTTCGTTCCAAAACCGTGGATATTTGCACGTTTCATTGTATTCGTTGCCAAAGCGAAAGTCAACGTATTGACGATCTGACTTCCATTGGGCCTTATGTTCCTTCAACGAGAATGGCGTGGTGGTATTGAGATATCCCTCGAAACCGATCAGATCTCCCATGCTGGAAGTGTTTAGTTAGCTGATCGAAAGTACAAAAATGCGATAAAGACGGGAATCTTCTTGGTACTTACGTTGCGATTGTGTTGTCAAAAATGACATACATGTCGCGACGATGAATCTCTGTGATGGCATCTCTCCAAACCTGGATAGTTCCAAAGTGCTTGTCGAGCAAGGTAGTGTCAAGCGCCGAATAACCATCCGAACCCCAGGGCTGATTCATGAGAATCGTGCCGGCAAGGTAGATACCCTACGAGTAGAGTTGTAAGCAATGAACTTGGACCGAGACAAAGATGCCGTACCTTGATACCCATTCCTTGTAAATAATCCAACGTGTCAAGCAGTCCTGCCACGTCTCCGCCATGCCTCATCTGATTCGAATTGAGGTCATGTTCAAATAGTGTGCCGTTGATATCATCATTCGTTGGATCACCGTTGACGAATCGATCGAGAAAGAGAGTATAGATGGGAAACCGCCAATTGTCGGGAGAAGGGTGGTACTCGTGGTCGGGCCATTCACCCCAGTACTCGAGGGGATTTTTTGCATCGGGATTTTCATTTATATTGTAGTCAATGAGAGATTCGTCGTATGGCCAACATGATCCTGATATTGCAAGGGAAACAAGCAGGGCGCTTGTATACTTCCAATGCATGGTAGCTGGTCACGAGAGCAAGATGAGTCGAGAATCAATCTTGGAGCATGTGGCTCGGGTGTTGATATTTTTGAAGCGTGAGCTTCGTTAATACTATCTCAAATTTGAATTAAGATTAACTTTTGTCATTGTTAGTTGCAGGCTCAGAATGGGGAAGAGAAAGAACTTGCAGTTTTTATAGGTCGAGACCAATACAAACACGAAGACTCAAGGGATCTCTGCAGACTTGGAACTGCGACAGCGAGGTTCAATAAGCAATGCCAGACATCTCCAGTCGAGATAATTGGAATCAAAATGCCCAAAGATGAGTTCACTTTCCGCAACAGAGAGAAAAGAGTCGGAGGGGAGATCTAGAAAAATGGATGATTTTTTGAAGAAGTCAAAAGAGCAAGAAAAAGAAAAAGAAAAATCCACAGGACCCTAGAATCCAATGCACGCTTTTAGAGTAGATCTTATGTCCCTTTCTTCATTTGCCGAAAGTACACTTTCTGATTGATACTCCCATCTCAACCCACAGACATTGGAGCTCAACGCTCTGAACACCGGAATGAACGGTAGATGTGCAAGAGATTGGTGATCGGGGGTAACAAAGTCAGGGCAACTCTGGAACCTCCCGGGTACTGAATCAACATCCATTGACGAATACCATTCCAAGAGGCAATGGGCTCAGACGACAAAGGTCGATCCATGTCTCACAGGGCGTCGCCATCGTTTGAAGTCTTCCAGCAACATCCATAGCTCTTTGCATTACCAACGGCCAATACGGAATGGCCATGGCTCGATAACGCTGAGTGCGCAAGTCCTGCAGTGTATGTAGGACAGACTATGGTGAGACTCCAGATCGGGTCGTAAGGGACATGGCGAGCATGGGAAACCAAGCCGAGCGGTGCAGAATATGCAGAGTCAATCTAATATCGGTCCGATTTGAACATCGACTGTCAACGAGTCTGGACGATCTGGCTCATTACTACCCCACAGCGATTGCATCATGCAAAGGCGATGTTATGTGTTTCTAGGTTATTCTCGACTTTGCAACTATACAAGCTTGTTATGGCTTGTGTTAACAACATCTGTTGTTCAACCTCTCCTGTATCTTCTCAGGGGTAATCCTATCTGTCGGGAAGCCTGTGTAGATTTTCCAAGTCTGCTCACTCTGTGAGTGCCGCGTCTGGAGATTCGCATTTCAACTGCTGCAACATCGGCGTCTGGAGAGATGGCGTACAGAAAATAGATGTCTGTGCAGATTGTACTCTACCAGTAGTGATTTCTCTAGCATGCTTCTTTGAAATTAAGTTATTGCATTATGAAGTTCCGGACTTGATCCTTGGCAAGTATAGACATGGTCACTTCCAGATGGAGAAACATGTTTACCTGACATCTCGAACTCTTCATGTGTGCCCTTGCATCCTTTTTTTCAAGATCCATAGGGTAGCATCAGAAACAAATGTTGGATTGCTCTTTTCAAGTAGCATTGCCATGGGAATTTCGGTAGGGATGGAAAGACCTCATTAGAGTATTATTCCCTGTTTCAAACCATCGTAACCCTCGAGGATTGCTTTTGCTCGTACAATGCCTGGAAGGATGTTGAAAAGTTTAATAATTTGAAAACTTCTTCATTCGCTTCGTAGTCTACGCCACTGCTCGAACGATCCAGATGAAGCAAGCATGAAGTTCCAATGGAACCGGGATGATTGGCTACCCTTCGACAAGTCTTACACCCGACGGATCTACGGTAGTATGTATACCAAGCACTATGTTCCTAGCCGGTAAATGAAACCTCTCAACGGTTTGCTCGATTTTGAATGTGTTCAACTCAATCTCAGTTCTTATCTTGTTGCACTCTGTACCCCAGAGGCTCAATGGCAGATCCTTCGCAACGAAGCCATTTGTTGAGCCGGGGGGGCTAGTCATGTACCTTCTGACTACCCTGTTGGCACAGGAACTCATATGGAGGCAAACTAAACGTTGAGTGAGTTTGCTACTCATCGAAGTGGTAACAGATACGGGGCGTAACTAGGCTTGGATTCGAAATACCTTGAGACTTTCTATGAGACTTTCTTTATTTTCACATACACAACATGCAAGCATTCACGGCTAACGTGAAAACTTTAAGGCACGAAATATCTCTGGTTGGTGGATTCCGGCGGTCTATGAGTCTAGACTTGAGCCAGGATTCGCTTCGACCTGCCCTCTCCTTGAAGATGAACTTTGAAGATTGGTTTCGGTCTTCTCATGAACACGAGTCAATTCATCAGACGTCGACGTGTTCAGGATTGATACCCGATACCTGAGCCGCCACCTCCTACAAGGACAATCTACCTTATCTCTACTAAAGTGGCTCACTTTGAAACCGACACTGAGCCTAGTGCCTCCGTGAAACACCAGTAGCCATTGGGAAAGGGCCGGAAAGCGCTTTTTCATAGTCCATCCCAGCGATAATTCTAAGCCTTCGCGGGTAGTAATTCCTTTTCCGAGGCATTTTATTGTCCCAGTGTATGAGACTCCCTGATCCATTGAGAGATATTGATCTTGTTTGTTTGTTTGCTGTCTAAGTCAGGGTATCTGTGCCTGTTCCCGATACCCTCGAATGTAACACTTTACCCGATAGATAGGCTCAATGCAATGGACCAAAGCGCGATCAGATCGATCATGCAAGCAGCACAACCTTCTCTGTCAAGTGCATGTCTTTTCTTCTGTCAGTACAATCGATGATTCTCGCTATCTCGTGTGCCACTGTCCATATCCACATCTCCGGTGTCGCCGTGTAGTTCGTGACGCAGTGCATGCTTCCTAGCACTAGACAGGGGCTCGAACTCCCGGTGTCTTGTTGTTCAACTGAGACATTGCGGTTGAGTTCGGGGATTCCAGTTGTCCTGTGCAACCTGCGAGTCGATAGAAAAGGGTGAAAAGCAAGCTTGCGTGCACTAAAGTATAGTAATGAGAGTCGAGCGTGAATTGCAGTTGATCTTGTTCACTTGTTCTCTTTGAAGAGACATTCTCCCGTCAAAGGAATGGCGGCTCTGAAGTCAAATCCATCTTTATAGTTCCTGCTGGTCCGATTGGCGAGTGCAGATGTGTTTGAGCGACGGTAGCCTGTACTACCAGTTCATGAGTGATCGCCTGGTAAAGCATCGAGTGAAAAGGGCGTTATGCAGCTGAGTCAAGGGAAATCTCCCTTTGGCTCTCCGGTAGAGTGATTTGGGAATATTTGTTTACTAAAATGAGTATCGAAACCAGAAAAGGTCTCGTCCATAATGCAAAAGAACTGAAACTCATTAGAATATCTTCAATTATCTCTATCAGTGATAGATTCGAATCACCCTGGGCAATCCTGGTATCATATCCACTCGTTTTCATCCATCTCATGTATCATCACTTGAAAAGTCATATGTCATCGGTCTTGTTTTGTCCCTTCATTCCACACCATAGCGAGCCCGATAGTCCTTCAGGCGCTGGATCTCACCAGCACCAATCTCGCCGCCCAGCTGCTCAATCAGATCATGCAAGCCAATGACGGAGCGAATGGGAATGTTGCCACCAAGGGCTTTCTGCGCAACACCAATAGCGCTATCGGGCTCGGAATCGCTGACCCGCTCCTCACGATCCAGGAGGACGACCACACCGGCGACAATCCCGCCTTCCTGCTCGATGATTCCGACTGCTTCCCGAAGCGCAGTGCCTGCCGTGATGACATCGTCCACGATGACGACTCGCTTGCCCTGCAGCGGAGCACCGACAATGTTTCCACCCTCGCCGTGTGCCTTGGCCTCTTTGCGATTGAAAGAGTAGCTTACATTGTCCCAGGTGCCCTTGGACGAGCCGGACAGCGAGTCTCGCACTGCAAGCTCGTTGGTTACAGCCGCGCAGATGGGGATGCCCTTGTATGCAGGTCCGAAAATGATGTCAAAGTTCGGCTGGGTGGTGCCGTCAGCGGCGGTGGTCACAAAAGGCTCGGTTGACAGGACGCTCGCGTAGGCCGCCGATGTCGCCCGCAGCAACGGCGCAGTGTGCAAAAGGGAAGATGTAAAGAAGTAAGGCGACTCGCGACCGGATTTCAAGACATAGGTGCCGAAGGAAAGGACTTTGTTGGAGATCAACAGCGGCAGCAGCGTCGCCTTGTAGTCCTGATTGGCGGACGGGGGAGGGATAGAAGCGGCCGACATAATGTAAAATGAGAATGAGTCCGATGCAATTGTCTGAGGAAAACTCTGAGAAGAACGAGGTGATACTCGCAAGTTCCGCTCAACTCCAAGGTCGAAGGAGAAGAGGAAAAGGAAAGGCGGCGGCCGCAAAGGGAAAATTTGCTCCGATCAATTTGGGTCATGGAGGGGCAGGAGGGGCAGCGGCCTTTAAGTCCTGTGAAGCCGCCATCATGAATAGCACGACGTAGTGAAAGAGTGAGAGATCTCTAAATGAATGCTTTCACATGGCATGAATTTCCCGTGACAATTTCGAATGCAAGTCAAATCATCCTCGAAATTGAGGCCTCGAAACACGTGCCTCCGATCGCCGGCGCTGTCTTTCTTCCCCGCCAAAAAATGCCCCTAAGGTTCCGAACTTCTGCACTCTCCCTCTCTGAACCTCCAATCCGACTTCATCTCGCATTTCCGTTCCCTGCTGGGTGCTCCCTTGTTTTGCTCTCGGTAGTGGGTGTGACAGCGCACAGGAATTCCTAGTGGTTGACCCCCGGCTGCAAATCTACATAATAGTCTCCGGCGCCGCAGACTCAGGAGAGAATTGTTTGATTTTTGGCACTTGGTAAGGTATATTGGACCTGGTTCGTGGGGTTCAAGGCATGAAGAAACCCATTCGGTGTCTTTGAGCCCATCCAATTTGTTCATCGAACTGATTGAACCCCTCAATATAGATTTGACGCGACAGGATGCATATCCGCGACAAGCTTGCACAGAAGGAGGCGGCGGGAGAGCCGGGCATCTCCTTCGAGTTCTTTCCTCCCAAGACCGCCCAGGGTGTACAGAACCTTTATGACCGCATGGATCGCATGCATGGATTGGGTCCCTCGTTCATCGACGTCACATGGGGTGCGGGCGGTCGCCTATCCGACTTGACGTGCGAGATGGTTGGCGTGGCCCAGTCAGTATATGGCCTGGAGACTTGCATGCACTTGACTTGTACCGATATGCCCCAAGGGAAGGTTGATGAAGCCCTCCAGGCCGCGTACAAGGCCGGGTGCACTAACATCCTGGCCCTTCGAGGCGATCCGCCGCGAGAGAAGGAGACATGGGAAGCCACCGAGGGTGGTTTCCGATATGCAAAGGACCTCGTTAAATACATCCGCGAGAAATATGGAAATCACTTTGACATCGGTGTCGGCGGTTACCCCGAAGGTGCCGATGATAACACCGATGTGGACCAGCTGATCGACCACTTGAAGGAGAAGGTCGATGCTGGCAGCTCTTTCGTGATCACTCAGATGTTCTACGATGCTGAGAACTTCATTGAGTGGGTCAAGAAGTGTCGCGCCAAGGGCATTACTGTGCCAATCATTCCCGGCATCATGCCCATTCAGACCTACGCCTCATTCCTTCGTCGATCCAACTGGACCAAGACTCGAGTTCCACCAGAGTGGATGGAGGCTTTGGAACCAGTCAAGAATGATGACTCCGCTGTGCGGGACATTGGGAAGGTCCTGCTTGCAGACATGTGCCGGAAGCTGCTGGCCTCTGGTATTAATCACCTGCATTTGTACGAAACTCACATCTCTGATTTTGTCCGCTGAGTGCTCAGACTAACACTCCTCACTAGCTATACTATGAACTTGGCACAGGCCACCAGATTGGTCCTGGAAGAGCTCGGGCTCACACCGTCCGAGGAGTCGCCCATTCCGCGACCGCTGCCATGGCGGCCGTCTCTTGGACTAGGTCGGCGCACAGAGGATGTGCGTCCAGTGTTCTGGCGCAACCGGAATTCTTCATACGTTGCTCGCACCCAGACATGGGATGAATACCCCAATGGCCGTTGGACCGATTCTCGTTCGCCTGCCTTCGGTGAACTTGATGCTTATGGCGTGGGGTTGAAGGGTACAAACGAACAGAATATAAAACTTTGGGGCGAGCCCAAGTCTATCAAAGATCTTTCGGACATTTTCATTCGATTTTTGGAGGGCAAGCTGGACCGATTGCCTTGGAGTGACAGCCCCATCAGCACAGAAGCTAATGATATCAAGGACAAGCTGATCGATCTGAACAGTCGAGGGTTCTTGTCCGTTAATTCACAACCGGCCGTGAACGGTGTCAAGTCATCCCATCCTGTTTACGGCTGGGGCCCCAAGAACGGCTTTGTGTACCAGAAGGCCTACCTCGAGCTTCTCGTGCCCGACTACCTGATCGATGAACTCATTGCCCGCATCGAAAAGAATGAAGACTTGACCTATCACGCCGTTCAAAAGAATGGAGAGCTACGGACCAACACTCAAGACAGCCCCAACGCCTTGACCTGGGGTATCTTTGCCGGTCGGGAAATCATCCAACCAACCATCGTCGAGACTATCAGCTTTTTAGCCTGGAGGGACGAGGCCTACCGACTTGGTGAAGACTGGTCCAAGTGTCACGATGCTGCGAGCTCCAGTCGGAAGCTGATTGGGCAGGTCATGGACAACTGGTATCTTGTGAACATCGGTATGCATTTGGTCTTCCTCGTCGCTGTTTTACATTGCTAATTTCATCTGCCTTCAGTCGACAATGACTTCCACAGGACGAACGTTGTCTTTGATTTGTTCAATGATCTAGTTGTCAAGGATCTCGATGTTGAGTTTCCCGGAAAGCCCGAGACCAATGGCACAGCCCAGCCAAACGGCACAGCGGAACAAAACGGAACCGCGAACAAGGAATAAAGGCACCGTCCGGCTCAACCAGGACGGCTCTACTCCAGAGCAACCTGAGTATCTCCAGGCTTGTATAGATACAAGCCGCTGTCAACACCACCTTCTCACTCTCCCTACCTAATTCAACACTACCTATCTCAACGATACTCAACGAACTCAGCCCCAAACCCAACCATCCAACACCAACTCTCGGGCTTCCTTGCAATGTGTCATGGCGTCACGATTGAAGACCTCTCAACGATTTCTTCCTGAGCGTTCATCTTTTCCTATTTCAACATCCACCATTCCCCTGTACCGATACCCCGTCTCTTTTAACAATGACGTTCCATCGCTCAGATAACGTTCTTTCCCTCTTCTCACCTCCCACAGGCCCGGTGCTCATCCACTGGGCCATTCCCGCAGGTTCACCTTGAGAACCGAAAGTCCAGTGGACGTGGGAGCTACCAAAAGAAAAAGAAGAATCTAAAATTCAACATCATAATACTCCTCCCTCACGGAGGCTTCGCTTCTATCTTGCTCCGTTCACTTCGTTTCTGTTCTCGGATTCCTTAATATAGAAATTGCAGCCAGAGTGATCTTCATTCTCGGCTCCATTAAGCGGTGTTCTGTTCGTTCTAGTGTGGCAATCCGGGTTTCGGGTCATTTTGATATTGGCGCCTTCAAATACTTGTGGATTTACCCTTGCGTGTTCTACTATTTTACTCAAGTACATTTTCAATCCAAATGCAGGAGAATCTAGATTCTAGTCCATGTAGTTTCAACACGGGCAATGCGAGCACAGAATCTACATTACTGCAAGCTTGTTTGGCAAGAGAATCAAAACGAAGTCCGCGTATATAAGAATGACCGTATGAATAAGTAGAGATAGCACAAGCACAGCGAATGGAAATGTAACCCATCGACCCTTCAACCCTAACACTAACCACCAACGAAGCGCAGAACAAGGAATATGGAAACATCGCTATCGAAAACGCCAGAAAAGCAATATTATATGAACCTTTGTAGGTAAAAAGAATAATATCAACGGCCAGAACTCCCGGTCATCCAATCAAAGCACGTCCAACACACTGGACTGTCCAGGCAAATGGTCGGATAAACCACACGACCCAGCTCCCCACAAGCAAGGCGTATCCAGCAGCGCGCCCTATCATCAAAGCTCCGAATCCCAGAACGCAAAGATAAACAACAGCTTGTAGAATTTCCACCAGGAAACGACTTATGGCCTGGTCGTTCTTGGCTTTTGGCCAAGTACCCGTGGTCTGGTAGTGTGAGAGCATGCGGTACACACGGGTGGAAACATGGTAGCAATGGCGAGCCATGTTGAGAATATTGGCGAGTAAGAACACGGCGTATGGGCTATGGGTAAGCAGAAGCCCGAACTTGTGCACATGAGTGATGGCAATGAAGACAATCTCGAATATTAAAGAGAGGGCCATTGCATTGGCATTTGGTTTTGACGTTTCGTCCTTGTCTCGTGGGCTGAAATCCTTCAGTTCATCGCAGACATCTGAAACATCCGTGATGTTGGGCTGAAGGGCAACTTGATGTCCATCGAGCTCGGCAATTTCGACAACTTTGGTAGCCCTGCGTGCCCGAGCTTGTTCTTTGAATTTCTCCAGTCGCTCTGCTCGAGACAATCGCTTCTCGGGCGAAGGTGATTTGTCCGTGGCCTTCGGTTTCTCTATGTCCGGTGGAGACGATTTCTCGGCCGGCGGCTCGGCTGGCGGCGAACTGGCGGCTGCAATCCTCGCCACTGGAGACTCCTTCAACGTTGGCTTCGTTGAGGAGGCTGGTGTCTCCATTGCCGATTTGAATGACTTCTCAGATCGCGATGACTCAGAGTTGTCCCTGCTCGGCAGAGTAGAAACCAATGATGCTTTGCGACTGTGGATAGATCCGGATCCATTGCGTATGTTTTCAGCGCGGTTTCGAAGTGACTCGGTGCCACTGCGCAAGATAGAAGCAAGACTATCGGTGGGAGACCTCGCGATACCCGTGGACCGTGCTAGACCGGAGGTACGGATGAACCCACGGATGGAGCTGGCCGCTTGGTGACCGGGCCGATCTGTGTCGTCCTTGCCTTTCTGCTTGCCGTCTTTTCCTTTCCCTTTCTGTTTTATCTTCAATTCTTTTTCTTTTGCCATGGGGATGCCGCTGGACGGTGCTGTCTTGGACGAGGTCGGTGAGGACCCGGTCGATTTCTCCTGCGAGGCTTTTGTCGCGGGTCGCAGCCCAGAAGCTGTAGAGATGACCTGGGCTTTCGCTCGAACAGCCTTGACGGCTTCGCCGGTGCCCAACTGGCCAATGCCACCAGGACGTCGCAGCCCTGACGGCTTTAGCACAGACACCGCTTTTTCTCCTTGCTCCGGGGATGGTGTCGGGATCATAGTGCGCGTGATAGTGGGTGTGATAATGAACACATCGTCGTCGCTGCGATTGTCCTCTAATTTTCCCGGGGAACTCTGAGCGCTCCCCGTGGGCTGGGAATTCTCCTTCGACGAGTCCAGAGATTCCGACCTCAGGATCTCGCTCTTGGAACAGTCCGGTTCCCGGCACATCGTGTCCGCCGACTGCTTCGAGCATTGGGCAAGCTTCGAATTCTGAGAAATTTCTGTCCACTCTTCGTGGATTACCGTCTTCTCCTCCGATTTTCGCCCGTCCTCGGACTTCCGGCTTTCCTCTGATTTGCGAGCCAGTCGCTTCTCCTTTAGTCGCTTCTTCGCGCCCAACGCGAGCGGCCGAGGTTGCAGCTTTCCGGATTCTTCGCCGGACGCGAACAGAAGAATCTCGTCTGGGCTTTTCGTCCCTGAGCCATTGATCTCCTTGCATCCTAAAAAAGAACCATCATTCTGTGAAGACCTTTTTTCCTTGGGCTTGGATGGCGATGCTTCTTCCCAAATCGTGCTGATGCGATTTTTCCCAACTTCGTCTGGGCTGTAATAATGACTTTCTCCCTGAGGCCCTTGTGTTTGAGGAGCAGGGGAGGTAGAATTAGGCTCAGGTTGTGGCTGAGCTTGTAAAGGTCGACCATCATACGCCTTGAATGGAACAGTTGGCTGCTCTCGAGGTGTCTCGGCGGTGCGTTTTGAATCAAATGGGGAGTTCCTGGGGCTGGGCTTCGTATTTGGGTCTACCATGTGACCCCCATTTCGACGTACTCTCTCGATGCTTTGTTGATACTCTGCGATTTGTTGCTCGCTCATCATAGGTGGGTTGGGTTCCTTCGCGGTTGGCATGTTGACCACAAACCGGTCCTCCCAGTCAGTCATCGAACTATTCTCGGTAGAGAGTGGTGAGACTGAGGGACGCGAACGAGGACTGGAATCGGTTGTCGTATCGGTTCTGTCTGATCTCTGGGGGGTCGTATCTTGCACATCGTTGCTGACCCATTGATCACCATCCTTCCGCCATTTTTTCTTCGGTTCAGCAGGAGAAGGATCTTTTCTGGCGCTGGGCGCAGTGCTGATGTTTTTGGTTCCTGGACTAGGTATCGCGCTCCGAGCATTAGCTCCTCTATTGAGCGCATGATCTGCGCGTGTCGAACTAGGGACGTGTTTCGTTTGTTGCCATGACGGGACTTGGCCGGCGGCGACATTGCTGTTGTGGTCTTTATGCCGCTGATTACTCTTTTGCGAGAGAGGTGAATCTTTCTCGAATCTCTCGCGGATCTTCCTCCAACAATGGTCTCGATTCTTGTCTACCGGCTTGGCGAACGGGGCTCCAGAGGCCACCGGGGACAAGCTGGACGACGGCTTTGGGATACCGGTCGGGCTAGGTGTCTGGTGTCGCTGGTCGCGATCTCGAGCATTGTGGGTATTTGGCATCGGAAGTTTGGTCGCTTTGCTTCGCAGGAACATGTTGTCTCCAGAAGTTCGAATTTCCTCCAATTCGGCCGGTCTCACTTGATGGGAATATCGGGGGATGGGCGTTGCCGACAGCTCTGTCGCATGGAATTCGCCTCGATAAGCTTGGTATTGACCTTGTTGGCGTTGAGGCCGCGGGGAAAGATTCACGAGATGTCCGTCTGGCAATTCAACGCGGTTGTCTATCTCCATGATGGGCGAAGATCGTGGTGGTTAGAAGCCCCGACTCTGAAGCCAGATTTGAATTTCGACCTGGCCCATGCCGTCCGGAAATAGAGGCTTTGAGACCTGTCGGAGGCGTCGAATGTGGTCGTTAGGGCTAAGTGCTGAGGGTGAAGGGTCGACGGGTTCGGTCAAAGGTCGCCAGAACAGGACAAATGACAGTAGAGAATGCGTGGGGTCATCGATTCCGGTCCAAAGCCACGGAATAGCACGGTTTACACGCGTAAGAATAGTGATGTCTTGTTGGGTGGAATGGTATGCGGCCGCTGGAGAGGAATGCCAGCCCCCCGGTTGGAATGCCTGGGTAGAGAACCCGCCGCAGTCTGGTATGGCCATCAAAAAGCCTCTTCTGTATTGGTTTCTGCGTATAGAGAAGCTACGATGCCGTTTTTCGTTGAAGAAGGCGAATGAGAAAGTGCAACCCGCGCCTCTGATGCCGATGCAATCACCATCCGCAGATCCATTAAGTAGAGAAGCGGCATCACAAGATGCCAAGAGACAATGATCAGATCGGCATCGGAAATTTTAATGCCGATGACGATATTCCAGCAAGCGATTCACATTCCCAGGCGTGGCAAGTCCAGAGAAACTTTTAGACGTCAAAATGTGTTGCCGCATTGAATAAAATGTGAATTAGGGTATGTACGAATGCGCTAGCAGATCTGTAAAGAACATCGTGTTCGTAGGCGTGCATTTTGATCCTTGCTGCTGACGTTGAAATGACTGTTCTGAAGACGACCTCAATCTCTTATCGATTCCTTCTAGAATCGATCTATTTCGCAACAAGCCCCAAGTAGTACTATGCGTATGGATTCCGGATGCTGGGGTTGCTTGGAGCCATCATGCTGCTCCTCTTCAATGGGCTGGACGGTTTCTTCAGCGGGCTTGTCCCTCGCTCCTTGTAATAGAAATCTCCATTGTTTTGAACCCGTCGCTCAAATGCAGTTGAAGCTGATTTCCTCAGGGGCGAGTTGGCATGCGAGTAAACTCCAAGGCTTCCTCCATCGCCTGTGCTGGTCGGGGTTGATCGAAATTGGGGTTGGCGCATAGAAGTGCCTGATGCTCTCGCCAAGGGAGACGCATCACGCGACATCATCGGCGTATTTAATGACGGTTGGCTTTGAAATATTGAAGACGAGGTAGGTGTAGAATAGCCCGTGGGACGACGTGGGGAAACTCCTTCCGGGTCGACATGGCTCACATAGTTCGGATTTGGGCTTGTTTTGAAGCCACGCTGGATGATGATCGCTGGCGTGTAAGTCTCAACTTTTTCGAGCTTTTCTGCCTCAGAGAATTGCGTGCCAACATCTCGCATCAGAGGCTGGGTTCTAGGATGAACGTATTTGGTGTCATACTCCCGCAATACCTCCTTGTGTACCAAAGTCGAATCTTTCGCTTGCTGGGTGTAGAATGAGGAGATGAAAGACATTTGCACGGATAGAAGGGTTGTGATCAACACTGTTGTTGCGATGGTGACACTGGGGCGGGGATCGGATAGCTGAGTTGGTAAAAAGAGCCAATAGACCAGCGCATGTCCCGGGCTCAACAAGCAAAAGAGCCGCGTGCAGATAGGGAGAGGATCCCACATCGCAACTTCCCATACATCCCGCTGGGCATCCGGATGGGCTCTCGACTCGGCGGTTTCGGATGATATCGCATTGGCGAGGTACCGAAGGGGAGATGAGGTCATTGGACTTGAGTCGACGCGAACACGGTGAGCCGATGGTGTAGCAGGAGTCTGGCTGATCGGTGTTTCGAACATGCGATAATGGCGTTTGCGATAGAATGTGTAGATCGCGTTTAGTATGGAGAGTGTCATGAGTGCGTGGACAATGAAAGTGGCCTTCGCGGATAAGGTCAGTTGCAATTCATGTGGATAGAAGTAGCTTCTATGGCCAGCAGGAGCTATGTGTACTTACCAACCAACTAAGCCAAGGCACGCCTTCATCATCTCCAAACACATCGTCGATGGCTTTGCTCCCACTCGACCGACTGTTCGCGCGCGCCACCAAAAAAATCACGTTGAGGGAGATGCCAATGAGCAATCCCCAGTCCTTCTCCATGCGATCCCAGTCATGGCCATCGATTTCTTCAGACAACCAAAGCAAAAAGTCCCACGGGTTCAAGTAGGATCGAATGCGCTCCGCCAACGGGCGCCGTCGTACGAGACGAGGCATGATAGGGTCAAAAGTTAATCTGAAAATTAGGAGGCCGGTCCCCAGCAGCTTCTCCCTAGGAAAATCAACGAGTCAAACGCATGCACGGGAAATGAGAAGCTGTCATGCAAAACACTAACAACGAAAAACAAGTGGGCCGGATGGGCCAAACATCGGCTTATGTCATGCTCCGTGATAACCACGGTGATCGCTCAAGAACGCCGCAATCCGACGTCGACGAACTTGCCTCGAGTTTGGTCTTCATTTTATAGGCTGCACTTCCTGCTGTCTCTCACATATTAGCTCGCCTTTTTCTCACCATGGCGGCAACCGCGACACACAAGGTATGTGGACACCTATAGCCTGGAACCGCCCCTCCGATAGCATTGCTAACTTCCCATGATCGCAGAACCGGCAATTCCTTGCGGTGATTGGTGACGAAGAGTATATCTTCCCTTTTTAAAGGATAGACACGAGCTTTTCAGATCAGCTAATCATGTCTTTGCCTCCAGCTCCGTCACGGGCCTTCTCCTCGCTGGTATCGGAGTATGTACATTGAAAGAGCTCCAACTTCTTCTTTACCTGTTCTAAGTGATCCACAAGCTAACATAAATCATTGCCATATAGCATGTTACCAACCCCCCGGACGCACAGCGGAACTTCCTGGTCGTCGATTCCAAGACCGAGAATTCAGAGATCGAGCGAGCCTTCCAAAGCTTCACCCAGGAGCGCAAGGACATTGCTGTTCTCTTGATCAACCAACATGTCAGCACTCACGCTAAATACTGATTTTTGTGTACTTCCGCTGATTACCCTACTTTATAGGTCGCAGAGCGCATCCGCCATAGCGTCGACAAATTCGCCGATCCCTTCCCCGCTGTCCTCGAGATCCCCAGCAAAGACCATCCATACGATCCGGAAAAAGACAGTGTGCTCAAGCGCGTGCGACGACTCTTTGGCGAGTAAATGTGATAACGAGATTTTTTTTGGGTCTTGGGCGTGCGCAGCTCAAATACTCCTTTCTGTGGCTTGTTTCTATATTGTCTTGGTTCTTGCGAAAATATTCCGGTGATTCTATTTTGTTCTTTTTTGTGGTTTCGGGGCTTAGTCGATTTACTTGCCATAGAATTTGAATATGGCGGGTTGATCAGAAGCTTTAGAGGGAAGATACCCATCATGTCTGAGATATGCATATACACCCTCAATATATCTAGTTTGAAACGACCACACATAAGCGATCCTATTTGAAAGGCTTTAAGGCGAGCCGTTTATGAAATATTATGTTTCAGGAAACCCAACATATATTAACAACCAAAACCCTTTCTTTAGAGCATGGGCCATGGCATGTATTGACGAGCATGCAAGACGAAACAGGTGCATATCAAGCTAGCATCTAAGGATCGGCGGCGGGTGTATGAAAACGTCAAATGGAAAGACAGGAAGCAGCTAGAGGGTCATAGTCGGGCATAGGCAAAGGTATTGCTGGCATAAACAGCTGCAAGAAGCAAAATCAAGGTCTCCGGTGGCTTCTAGTGACAATAGCCACACGATGCGAGGATGCAAGGTATAGTTAATCGAAAATATCAGGGGTATTACAGCACATTAAATTGGATGTTGTCCGCCTTGAGACATGTCACCTGTTTCTCGTTCTTGGTGTACACATCCGCAAGGACCGAGTATTTGCCCTACAAAAAATGTTAGTTGAGGTCCTAGAGTGATTGCCGAAGGAGAAGCCATACAGGAGGAATTTGCTTTGGCAGGTCAACCTGTTTCTCAAGAACCAAGTCGCCTTTCTCAAGCGGGCACTCCAGATCCACGTTCTTGATTTGATCACAGAGGTCAACGGTCTGCTGGATTAAAGTGATAAGACCCCATTTCACGACCAAGTTCACGGTAGCGCCCTTCTCGACAGTTTCGTGCAAAGTGCCCTTAGCTTTAATATTTAGAGTTGTGCCACTATAATTTCGAAGTTAGTCTGCAGGTGTCCCTCTTGATAGAAGATATCCGGCGGTCTAGCGTACGGTTGAGGAGGATTGGGGGTGAGATCGACCGAGTCAATCTCAAGGATGTGATCGGTCGGGCTGGCACAGAACAACAGTGGATTGTCGCCAGTGACGGGGAAATCCTCTGTGGGAGCAACACGGATCGGAGCCTGCGAAGGGTCGAAGAAGGATGAGAGAGAGGCTGCAGGGACGAGGGGAGCTGCAAGCAGCAAAGTGGCGGCTGATAAGAACTTCATGGTTGCGATGACCGTCGAAGCAACGAATAAGTGGTGTTGGAAGTCGATTCGAAAAATGACAACACTGCTTTCCAACGAACTGAGCAGTGAAGAGCAGAGGTCAAAAAGCGGAGTAATGAAGTCTCCAAGTTGAGGCTGGTGTCACTTGATGACGCCAGTCACGTGTACAGCTCTGCCGTTTCAGGCTTTGATCGCCGCGCCTCCTCTCACGGTACCTGCAGCTTGCTGGAACTACCCTTTCTTGCCATCAATATCACTAAGCTGGCATTGTATACTTCATGTCTATTTTGTTAGGTTTTCTTCCATCATTTCCTCGATTTACACCGTACACATCGTCAAGTCTCCTCCGTACTATGCACATATGTACAACTTTTGACCCACTTGGCCCCAGTCTTATCGGTGATCTTGTGATTGCCTGTGGAGAAATGCGACTGATAGCGAGATATGTATTACACCTATTCAGGTACAGAGTAATTACTCATATCTTGGCTCAGGAGAAAATGAAGAATATGATGTTCTCTCTGGAAACACTTTGTAGATGCGACTAGTACAAACATGTTGCGCTGCATGCATTTCTTGCTTCGTCTTGTGGGATTAAACGCTGCTTCGATCCATGCATTAAATCATAAAGTCGGTTCGCAATCGATGGCTTTAGACGCAGCATTGACTTCTTGATCTCAGTAAACTTGCTGCCTCAAGTATTCATCGCTCCAGAGGCTTCAGATGGAGTGGGTGTCATCATGGCGCTCTTCGGCAGTGTGTCAATTGTCCACCTTGCGGTCGCGACATTGCTCACGCCAGATGTCAGGAAAGTTGAGATTGCTTGAGCATCGCTGAAGGTCAAAGTCGAAGTTGACCCATCGCGCATTGTCATGATCATCAGAGCGACCCGAATTTGCAGGTCGGGATCGATGGAAGATTCGGAGATACTCCAGCGATTGTTCATGAGATATTTCCCGATACAGAGACACGTACCTGTATAGCGGATAAGAAGAGAGGTCCTAAGGGAGAATGGCGGGATACGCGGCTCCACGAAGAGAACCCACAGTATGGTACGGATCGGCCGCGGCAAGTAGACACGAAGCCCGTAAAGCTGGTACGCAATGTATGCGACAATTGACGCGAGCAGTACGCTGCTCAGTAGGGCCGTGGCATTGTGCACTGTGACTTGAAGCGGGAGTGTTTCGAGACTAGACATTGAGTCAGTCACGCTGAGTCGATCTCTTATAGCTCCATATACTCACTCGAGCTCATAGAGCTGATCTGCTTCGTTCATTGCAGCCATAGTATGCTTCGATGGCGATGTCCCTCGGGTGACCTGCGTTCATGGCTCAGCAGTTTGACGGGTTGTAAGTTGATCGTTGCCCGGTGCCCGGCTGGACTCGAGATCATTCACCCCCGCCGGCGATTGCATTCCTAAGCCCAACATAATATCCTTCACAAACAATCTGATTGCGATAAGCAAGATTTCGTCATCTGAAACTCAAGAGTGAATTTGCTTGAATTAATTTGCAAAATACTATCACTGTTCTTACTGGTCATTCGATTTCCCGGTCATACCAATTCATAGAACAGCACTTTGACTCTGTGTGCAATCCCCAAAATTCACAACAAAGCTTGTTCATGGTCATTAGTCAAGCCAATTCTTCAAATAAGTATCAGCCATAGCCTATCGAACAACTGCTCTGACCAAGCAGTTTCGGTAAGTGCATGCCGTGGTATATTAATACCAGGAATCGAGGTCGACTAAAATGAGCAATTTCAGATGACTATATCCATTCATTTATAGTCAAACCACACGAATCCAATCATCCATAGCTCTACTGATTCACGAGATAGATGTCCCAATAGGTATAGTGTTGCCAAGCTATTGTGTGGATGTATTTTCACCAATCATGTCCATTGATCTGCAATCTGACGGTGCTGAACCGGGTCTGCATAATCCAATCCATCGTGGCGGAGTCGGGAAACACGATTCTTTTACCCCTTTTGACCCTCCGAATCCTGGAGTGAGGTGGGTTGTATGACCTGTCTCAATCATGCCTTTCTATGGTCGCCCCAGTAAAAATTGCCAAAGTTGCCGCGAAAGACGGATCAAGGCAAGTGGTAATTGAAAAGGGTCCACCAATGTCCATGCTAATGACGGCGTGAATAGTGTGACCGGATCGAGCCAGTCTGTTCGCAATGCTTGAGGGTCGGAAAATCATGTGGTGGTTACCTCGATGCCCCGGCCCTTTTGTTTCGTGATGAGAATGACAAAACCGCTCGACGGTCTGCAGCTGCCAAGTCTAAATCAGCGGCTCGGCGCAAGCTGCTGGACAGTTTGGTCGAGATACCTGCCAAGTCTTCCGCTCGACCACCTCCACAGTCGAGTATCGTAGTCCCAACAAGACCGCCTCCTGTGGTTTTGTTGCCTGCAATACCTGCAAACGTCACTTCTACCGTGGAGGAGCGAGGGTTGAAGTTCTTCTTCTATCGCTTCGTAACCGCAGTGTCGGGGATTCAGGGTAGCTCGTATGATTTGGAGTCTGCGCCTTTGTTGAAGACAATTCCAGTCGAGGCCCCGCTTCGGAATGCAGTAATTGCAATTGGACTGGGAGCTTTGTCCAATGTCACCGAGGACAGGTCTTTGCAGGTGGCGGCGCGAGAAAAATATGTGGCAGCCATCAATATCGTGCGAACAGCGGTGGGAAATCCTCGGCAAGCCAAACCGAGTCAAATATTTAGAATCATCGTGATGCTAAGTCTGTATGAGGTACGTGGATGCTGCGCCTTTTACTACCTCCCCGCATGATTTGCAGCCTAGCTAACCAAGCTTGTGCTAGATGGTTTGCTGCGTTCCAGGTGAGATTGACGCCTGGACAGTGCATCTAGACGGCGTGGCAGCATTGCTTAAACAAGTTTCGTTTGACCAAGCGTTGCAAGGCACGGATTCTCGAGCCCGCATACAGTTCTATTTGGTTTCCATCGTGCGATATTTCATGGCACCAGGGGCTATCTCACCAGACATGCTGGGCTGGTCTCCTGATGTCATTCCAAATTCAGGGCCTGATCTTCTACCAGTCATTAACCTGGTTGATATTTTGAATCGGTTCATGAAATTCCACTCCACAACTCACCTTGACTCTGACCCAGATGCCGAGAGCGTAATACATTCCGCGCTGGCACTGGACGAAGAAATGGAAACGTGGGAGAAAACGCTCCCGGAGAAATGGATGTTCATCGTGAAAGAATCGGACGATTTCCAGCACACGTTTAATGGCAAGTATCTCGTATATAATGATATGTGGGCCTCTCGAGATCTGAACTACTACCACTGGGCGCGATTGTTGATCAATGAAATGATCCTGGATCATCTTGCAAAGGATAGATGCCCTACGCTGGCACATTTGAGACAGCGCCAACGAGCTCTGGAGAAAGTCTCGCAAATGACCACCGGAATTTGTGCGGGTGCTGCCAGTCAAGTGGGGGTCTTTGGCTGTGGTGCTCCAGCCAAAGTACACACACGCCTACCGCCGTTGAATGGAGTTTTTATGTTGCTATTCCCTCTGACCGTTGCGGGCAGTACGGCTGGAGCTCCAGATGAAGTGCAAGCCTGGGTAATCAAAACATTTGAGAAGATCGGAGGAACAATGGGGATTCAGCGAGCTTTGCAGTTGATTCCAAAAATGGAGCAGGATCGAGCAAGGAAGCGGCGACAATTAGACATGGACTGAGGATAAATATATTGCAATAACGAGGTAGAAAAATTAATAATATCGTGAAACTTAGATACTAAACTGAGAAACTAATGAATCCACATTGATTTATTCTTTTTTGCTAGAAACATCAACATCTACATCTACATCTACATCGCGATCCCGATAACATTTGCCCCTAAACCCGATTCGGCAAAACTGGGGCTTCCGACGCGCGAACTGACGCGCTCCTTATTCTTTTCAAGCTTTCGGCCTCGAAGTTCCTCCGGACAGCAACACATTTTCTTCCACCATGGCCTCTGAAGATGACTGTAAGTGAGAAATATTCGATGATGCCTCTGGATACTAATTGATCTTAGGGTCTTGTAACGCCAATGATGCGCTTCACATCACCGTCGTGCAACCTGGCGACACCAAACCGAAGACCCTCTCTACCTTCCATCCTCAATTCACCTACCCTATCTTCGGGGATGAGGAGCAAATCTTCGGGTACAAGGGATTGATTATCCGTTTGCGCTTTGCGGCGCATGACCTCCGACCGCATATTCACATTTCCTATGACGATCGTTTCAAGGCTGTCGGCGATACGACAGCGACAGATCTTCTCGGAGCTTTGAAACCGTTTGTCCCGGAAGGTTGGTCCTGATTCACTTGTAGCAGAAGGATCATTCACTAACTGCTTTTTTTTAGAGGCGCTCATTAACCTTCCCGAATACGAAAAAGCCATCCAAGATGACCCCGATGCGAAGACCTTCACTCCGCCTGGCAAGCTGGTCCTACCATATGAAGTGGATGGCAGAAACTATGAGATCTGGGCAGGTTCGCTTGCGGATCCCGCCGTGCGCCGCATCCTAGATCGCGCGCAAATTCTCGTCTCATTATTTATCGAGGCTGGAACGCCCCTAGATACAAATGATCCAGAATGGGTTCTGGAGCGTTGGACTGTCTACTTTGTGTACGTCCCCAGCAACCTTCCAGTTTTCTTCGATGCTGACTATTCCAGTTATGAAAAAGTAGAGCCTCCGACCCCGTCCGCGTCCGCTTATTCCATTGTCGGGTATGCCACCGCCTATCGATACTGGCTGTACCAGCGGGATCGCTCAGAGCCGTCTACTGTTAAAAATGACCCATTCCCACCATCGGAAGTGAAGATTGCTGAGCTACCCGCGCGGCTGCGCATCGCACAATTTCTCATTCTTCCGTCACACCACCGTTCAGGCCATGGGACTCACTTGTACACCACAATTCATGCCTCGTGTCTTGCCGACGACACGATTGTCGAGCTGACTGTGGAGGATCCGAATGAATCATTCGATGCGCTTCGAGACACAGCTGATTACTGCCTCCTCCGGCCTGAATTTTTGAAGCGCAATGTCAATCTCAACCCCGATCCCAATGAGGCATACTCGCGCAAGCAACGCCCCAAGGCCGTTCCAACTAGCGCTCTGATTCCCACCGAAACTTTGCGCGACATCCGCTCGTCCTTTAAGATAGAGGCTACTCAGTTTGCCCATATATTGGAAATGTTTCTTTTGAGTCAGATTCCCGAGAGTCACCGATTGGCTGGTGGGACGAACCTTGCGCGGTTGTTAATCAAGAAGCACAAGGCCGATGATGCCAATGACCGACGATACTACTGGTGGCGTATGCTCACTAAGCAGCGTCTATACAAGAAGCACCGGGAATTGTTGAACGAATTGGAGCTCATTGATCGAGTTGAAAAGCTTGATGATACTGTACGAAATGTGGAGGAAGGCTATGAGATCACTCTGAGTGCGCTTGAAGGTCGCTTGCCCGATGTGTCGGGTGAAGCCGCGGCCGGTTCGAGTGGTCGGCGAGAAAAGCGCAAGCTTACGATCGAGGACGAAGAAGATGAAGAAGATGCGGCGGAATTAGTGAAGCGCCCAAAAGTATGAATATGAATGGCTGATTGTTGCGGGTTTTTGATCTCTGTCCCGCATACTATGTAATTTAGCGCAAGTGACTATTGCGCGGCGAACCTGGCTGGGATTAGCCTGTCATAATGAATCGATCGTGGTACTTAGCGACGTGCAAGAAGGCTTTTAGCAGTAACATGATGCTACTTGAGAATAATCGTGTTGATGTAGTTACTAGTGGAAGAGGACTGGTCAACTTGTACTTGTCCTTGGTCGCGGCCAGCTTAGTCATCCCAAATTCAGGCGCCGTCACCGATAGGAGCTCTGTCAACCTCATTGCGCTTCCCTACCTCTCCGAATCACCGAACAGGTTGTCTTGCTGGTCTTTGTACCTTCTTCCTATCTATTCAATTGCAATTGGAAGGCCGAGTCCAGCCCACGTGCTGAGCGACGAGCACACAATTTAATCAACCCCCACATTTGCGACACTTGCGTCTTATCAATCGCTCATTCAACATGGTATGTAAAAGCCGTGTTCTTGGAAGTCATGACCTCAAGCTAACGTTTGTCATATATAGCTTCCCCTCGGCCTCCTCACGGCCGCACAGGGCCACCCGATGCTGGTCGAGCTCAAGAACGGCGAAACCCTGAACGGTCACCTCGTCACCTGCGACAACTGGATGAACCTGATCCTCCGTGAAGTCGTGCAGACTAGCCCAGAGGGTGACAAGTTCTTCCGCCGTCCTGAGGTCTACATCCGAGGCAACAACGTGAGATCTCCTGCGCAATGCCTTGATATGTCCATGTGCTAATGGTTGATAATAGATTAAATACCTCCGTGTGCCGGAAGAAATCGTCGATCTCGTCAAGGAGCAGCAGCAGAATCAACCACAGAATCGCCGTGGCGGGCGAGACGGAGGCCGTGACCGAGGTCGCGGTGGTGGTCGTGGTGGACGCGGGCGCGGGCGCGGACGTGGTGGAGGTGGTGGTGTATGAGCGTCCTAGCGGAGCTACTTGACTTTATCTTGCATGGCTGCGGAAGACGTGAAAATCGAGATACCCTGGAGGAGACGAAGTAGAGGATATCGCTCGGAGGGTCCGGTTGGACGGTTTGGTCGAGCATGGCCGCGGCGTATCTGGCTCTGTATTTTATGTGGAAACTGGGTGGTCTGGGTCAGTTGACGATCTACGAACAAATTCACTTTTTAAAACCCAGATATCAGTCTGCTTGTCTTGTATTTCCAGCGTATACAAATCACCGTGAATCCAAGCGATATGGGTCACGTGGCTACCCGGCCTCTCGCTCGGACTTACGAGATGTAGCTTAATTTTTAATCACCATCCCGCTCGGCATGTCTCGGCGAGCTCTCGTTCTGGATGGACTGTGGTATTCTCTATGTCCGTCATTCACCCCTCGGGCTCTCAGCCGCCGGGCGCATTTTCTAGGTGCGAAAAGACAAAGCTCAAAGCCATGCTCGTCACCAGCTATCGGTGTTGCAGCAACGCTACCACGATTTTACAGCAGCGATGCGCAGGACAAGCACTTCAATTGGGCCCATGAAGACAATTCGACGCCGAAAAATTCGCACAGCACGCCATTATCACCCTCCGAAACCGAGCCACTTCCTGAAACCCCTCGAGATCATATTTCGTCGCAAGATGCGAGAGACTCCGATACTTCGAGCTTGCACAGGAAACGGATACGCGTGCCTCACACTTTAGAGGTTAAATCAAGTTCGGAATTGGAAGCTATGTTGCGAAATGTGACGACCAAGTTCCCCAATATCTGCTCCACGACCCAGGTTCTGCTAGTTTTGATTCGAGATCGGCGTATTCGACCAACTGCTCGCCATTATAAAGCGTTGATCCTTGCTCATAGTGATGGTCAAAGGGGGTCACCGGAGGCTGTGCGGCGTCTACTGGAGGAAATGGAGAATAACGGTGTGACTGCGGATTCTGGCACTCTTCATGCGGCGCTGCAGGTATGACATCGTTCTAGCGGATCTGAAGGGGCCACCTGCTGACTGACCATCTTGTACGATTCAGGCCCTTGCTGTACATCCGGACTTTTTACTTCGCCAGGAAGTACTACGCAAACTTCGAGATCGGTGGCTCACCCTCAGTCCCGCCGGGTGGCATTTCGTGGTGGCGGGTCTTCTTCGGGAGCATCAATTTGAAGTAGCACTCGAGCAAATCGAGCTGATGGAGCGAAAAGACATTGTTATTGAAGATTGGCTGCATAGTACGCTGATCTATCACTTGTGTGATTTTCAAGAGTTCGACGAAGTGTATCGCTTGATGCGCGCCAGAGTCAAGCAGGGTCATGACATGACGCTGGGACTTTGGTCGCATGTGTTGACCACCGCCAGTGAAGCTCTGCATTATCCGACCACTCGCTACGTGTGGCGACGTAGGGTGGATCTCGGCTACCTGCACCCCTCGGCGGATGTTTGCAGGAATGTGTTGACAATAGCCTCGCGTGCTGGAGATGTTGAACTCGCAAACCATGTGTTCCATCTCAGCGCCGAATCTCATTTGCCTCTGGATGCCAAAGCCCACGAACGGCTTATTGAGACTCATCTAGGCGCCGGCGATCTTCCTGCCGTGTTCCACGTACTCTGCGCCATGCACGAGGCCAGGATTGCAATCACAGACAGTGCGACCCAGCCCGTGATTGCATACATGGTTGAGAACAAGGTGGACTCGCGGGCTGCATGGCAAATGCTCAAGCAACTGAAGAATGCAAAGCGAATTGTACCCTTGGCTTGTGTCCAACTCATCGCCGAATTTTGCGAGACGGAAGCTCAGCACGATCCCTCGGTGGCGGAAGATGCGATTGGATTCTACAAGGACCTTCATACATTATGCCCCGAAGGAGCCGATGTATGGCTCTACAACTCGTTGATCCGGACGTGTCGACGCGCAAAAAACCGTACCGCAGGCATGTTTCTGGTCAAGGAGATGGCATCTCTCGGGGTGCAGCCCAATGGTGCCACCTTTGAAACCCTCATCCTGATGTGTCTGGATGCGCGCAACTACCGATCCGCATTCATGTATTTCCAAGACCTGCTCAAACGACAGGATTCCGTGCGCGGAGAAGCGCTAGAAGACATCCGAGATCTCTGCGGGCAATCCGTTGACGAATTTGCGTTGCGACTCCAGTACCATCCGGCATTACAGGCTCGTAAGGATGGCGATTCCTCGGAAAACCCGCTACCGCAAACACAACTCGAGCTTCTACAGACAGTGACCGAGACACGGGGTCGGAAGGGCAGGCATGTGATGCCGCCCGTCGTTCGTCGTCAATTGATTTCGCCTGAAAAGCGCATTGCGTGGAACAAGAAGCGACGACAGAAAAAGCGGCGACTTCAGGCGATCTCGAAATTGATGGATGACCAGGAACGAGTTGATTCCTGATTTTTAGGGTGTTTCACATGCTGCGAGTCAGATGCAGGCACTCGGTCCTCCCACAAGGCTGGGCAACCAACATGACAGGATTGTTCCCGAGATTGTCGGTGTCACGAAGTCATTGTGGACAGTTCGACAAGACTTGTACGGAGTATGTTTGTATCCTTTCGATCTTGGGCGTATTTTAGCCACTCCTTCAGCTTAGTGAGATTGGTCCGAGGGAATCGAACCCACCGTGGATGTGCATCCCTTTGCCCCATTTGGGGCCATGAACAGGAACAGCAGTGTTTACAATAACGTCAAAGCGCTTTGAATGTCAAACTTCGACAGGATCGGATAGCAAAGATTGGTCACCATATCCAACAACGAGCGCCCTCGGATAAAGAGAGAATCCAACAACGAGTCAAGGCTAATAATGGAACCTGCCAAGAAGAGATCGACAGGTGGACCGGGGCGGGAGAGGAAGCCCGCATCAGCTTCCTATCCTCTGACTATAAGAATCCCCTTTTCTGAAACTCCCTTCGCATCTTGTATATTAAACCATCTCAATTGTGTCTATACTCCACAACTCTATTCCCATCATGCATCTCCCCACTCTCCTCTCCGTCTTCCTCTCCTCCCTGAGTCTGACTCAGGCCGCGCCAAGTGACATGGCCGCGACCTACACGGTGACCAATTACTCCCATGGCTGCACCGGCGGCTGTGCCTGGCACTTCAATGTCTCTGCGCCTGCCACAGAAAACGTGCCCGGATTCGCTACCTACTGCCACGGTGATTCGGAGCAAGGCGCGTGCGATCTCAAGAACATTACCGCGACCGTCACCCAACTCCCTCATCCCATGTGGAAACTGCAAGTGAAGCACAAATGGACGAAGATTCCACCGGGTCAACCAATCCAATACCACCAGCAAGTCGCCACCCGGAACGTCACCGACGAAATGCCCTCGCGTTTCTTCGTCAAGGTGGATCCGAACGGGGTCATGGGCGTGTCCGGGCTCCAAAATTAAGCGTCGACTGTGAGAAGTCTGTTCTCTCGATCTGATGAGAACCTCACCTCCATTTGAAATTTCTTGTCCATTGATGTTGAATCTTTGTTCATGATGATTCGCGGTTCATGTCTCCGCATGTCTCTCCTTAATGACGGGCGTTTGGGATTTGTTTCGGTTGTCGCGGGCGCATTCTCTCCTTCGATTCCTGGGGCTGTCGGCGGCAACCCTTGTATATAGATCTGCTATCAAGATATAGCCGGTACATATTCAATTGACTATACTCCTGTGATTGCAGCCAAGTACGGGGTAGACGGCGGCTAGAATCGATTTGGAATGGGATAGCCCCACTTCATGAAGGGTTCATAACCAGACACATGCATATCTAGGTAGTTTCTCAAGATTGTTGGATCTCTTCTAGACTTGGGATTGTGTACATCTATACCTTTTTGTTCCGCGTCTCTTCTGTGGGCTGTCGACAGTATGTCAGTACAGGGTACAGTCCAACAAGTCCAAGTAATCCCATAGTTGGAAATAACCTTCGAATAAACCTAATGAAATACGGTTTAATATAATAATGCCAAATGGAATGAGTGAGACTATTGCAAAGACATCCCTGAGACGTTCTGACCGACCATCGGTTTCAGACAAAGCCGGACATCTTTGAGCATCACCCTGAGTATTTGAATTGAAACGATTGTAGATTGCATGCCAAGCTTATCCAGGCTCTATTCTCCACGAATTGCAAGGATTAGAATGCAATTTAACATACATAGATCTTTTACTTCAGCGTCATACTCAATGGAACTCGACAACCATCTCGGTCCTTCTCTTTGTCGCCATCGATTATTTTCTTACTCATTGCATTTGATCCTTTGTCTTCTAATTCTCTATCAAGTTCATATATTTTACACCCAGAGCAAGTCTGGCGATTGTTGATTAGTTAGTTAGTTAGTTACTGTGTATTTACGGTGACATCATCCGCTGCGCCTCCGTCCTTGAGTTTCTGGCACCAAATATTCTCCTTTGTCCAGGAGCTTGCCAAGCTCCTCACTGTCCTGTTGTTTAAATTCTATACACATGCTCATGTTCCTGGTCTGAAAATATTCTGCGAGCTCGTTCTCGCTAAATGGTATGACCTCTCGCCTCCACTGGTGGGCCACACTGATCGTCAGCTCCGCAGGCTTCTATCCTCCGCCAAATCGTCGCCGGCCCGCGATTGCAGCATCCAGAAGCTGGACTGGACCTCTGCTATGTGACTGATAACAGTGAGTCTTCTCTTCTCTAGCCATGGTGGTGCGAACTAACAACTTGTCAGTTATCGCGACGTCGGGACCCTCTGCGACTTACCCTCAACGTGCATACCGCAACCCGCTCGATGCCCTCGTGAGCTTTCTCGACTCGAAACATGACACCAACTGGTGTATTTGGGAGTTCCGCGCCGAGGGGACGGGCTATCCGGATTCAGAGGTGTACGGGCGCATTCACCACTTCCCCTGGCCGGACCATCATCCACCGCCGTTCGCGTTGATTCCAAATATCATGGGTAGCATGCGGAATTGGTTGCACCGATTAGATGATAAGGATGATAGTCAGTCCGGCGAGAGAGTCGCCGTTGTGCATTGCAAGGCAGGCAAAGGTCGGAGCGGCACAGTCGCCACGGCGTACTTGATCAGCCAGGAAGGATGGAAGAAAGAAGATGCGTTGCAGAGGTTTACTGAGCGACGTATGCGAGTTGGATTCGGCGCTGGGGTCAGCATTCCCAGTCAATTGCGATATGTCGACTATGTCGACCGATGGGCCAACAAGCTCGACAAACAATACGTGGAGCGGCCGGTGGAAATACTCGAAGTCCACGTCTGGGGACTGCGCGATGGGGTCAAGGTCGCGATAGAAGGGTATGTGGATGAAGGAAAGAAGGTCAAGTGCTTTCACATGTTCCACCGCAGCGAGCGCACTGTCATCGAATCCGGGAACACAACGCCCGCGAGGAAGAACGATAATCAGGGAAAGCCTGCCGGGATTTCATCCTCAACCTGGTCTCCTATGGAGACATCACAATCCGACGTCTCCAGCAGTACTCCGGCATCTGACCTACCGCGACGATCGACCGTCTCCACCAACGGTCTCTCAGCGGTGATATTCCGGCCAAACAAGCCCATCGTTGTGGCCAGCTCCGACGTCAAGATCGACCTGGAGCGACGCAGCAAAGCTGCCTACACTGGTTTTGCCATGGTCACCTCTGTGGCGCACGTCTGGTTCAACGCATACTTCGAAGGCGGCCATCAGCACGATTCAGGCGTCTTCGAAACAGAGTGGGATGCCATGGATGGAATCAAGGGTAGCGCGAAGAAAGGCATCCGCGCCCTTGAACGTCTCAAGGTTGTATGGCGGTACTCGGATAGTCAAAAGCAGAAAGTGAAAGAGACAGCTGCGGGGGCATCGCCTGGAAGACCCATTAGCGAACCGAAGCCTGGTGAGCCGATCCAAGAGAGTCACCCCGCAGACTGGCGGGGACATCTCGCGCAAGGCAAAGAGAATAGGTCTCCAGAGAAAGCCAGTGCCACTATTGACACAGACCTCACTCAAACAAAACCACCCGCCGACACCAGCATTGCCAGCGCCACAGAGCCGACATTGGTACCATCGGATCCAGATATAGTGCAAAGGCTCGAGCGGCAATTAGGCATACGGCAACAAACAGATGAAAGCAAAGATGTGAGTCTAGCTGGCAGCGAAGACGAGGGCCGATCAGCAACCGATGACGAAGGCCGATCGCGCAATGTCCATGCTGCACGGAAACCAGATGGAAACGGAGACTTGGAGGGCGTACAGCCTTATTTCGGGAATGGGAAAGACGGTGCTACAGATGCGGGTAAAAATTCGATACAGGATTCGAAGAGCGGATCTGGGAAAGACACAATATAGATCTTGCTTGCCGGTATCATTTTGGACATTACATTGTATGTGGTTTATATTTGGGTGTCGATGTAGGCGCCAAAATAATCAAATGAATGACAGATATCAACCGAGGCTCAGCCATGTCCTATATTCACGAAGTTTGATTCTTATGTCGATGCATATCTTGACTTGTCGACCATCTCCAATGCTCAGAGATGTCAAGAAAATGGCCAATACTTCATATACTCATCCCTTTCCACATCTGTCTCGGCCAACTGGTCCAAGATATCGCTTCGGAGTTGATCAAGAGCAGCTTTGCAATCATCATATCGCTCATGCTCAACAAGTCCTTTATCCGGCCATAAATCACCCAGATCCTCCTTCACCTCAGCAACAAGATCGGTTCCTGCTATCGCCCCATCGCAGTCTTTCTTGATACGTTCGATCTCCGACGGAGAAAAGTCGAAGGGAAATGGGACCTCGCTGGTTACAGCGGGAAGATCGGCCCACGAGTCTTGCAGATCGACTAAAAGTGATTGAAAATGCGCCTCGCCGTATTCGAACATCCGATGGGCAAGAAAGATCAGGCCGTACTGTGGTGTCTGACGAAATTCGATGACCCGGTAAAGATCCGGGTTTTTGGCCTGCATAAGTTTTCGCCATCCGATGAATACGTTCTGCGTGGTATACTCCTGTACTGCTGTGGCTCTTTCTTCCGGTGATAGTCCAGAGAGGTTTGGCTTTGGTGCTAGATCGAGTGTCTCCGGCTCAAGACCATCCCAGTCGAGGAAGGCTGAATCGGGGTTGTGAGTAGAGAGTGGTGAGATGTGAGATGATTGCCAGTCAATGATGCCTGTTATTTTTCCCGGGTTGGATGGGTCTATGAAGACATTGTCATCGTGTAAATCATTATGCCAGAGCCGTGGGCTTGTGATTGCAGTATCGTTCGGAATGAGACAGTCGACGATTTGCTGGTACCATGCTAAAGATGTAAGTTTCTTTTCCGAGTCTGGTCGGTAGAGTTTTGGTCCAGAGAATAAGGCTATCTGCTTTGGCGGGGTTAAGTATTGGAGTGCCTTTTTTTCTCGTGCAGCAACTGCTTGTAGATGGTGGGCTAGTGAAGTCCCTATATACTATCAGTAGGTGAACAATGTAACAGGAAGTTTTTAGTAACACACATGGACCTCTCTCAAGATCTAAACTTGCGCGACCAGCATCAAACCAATCTCGGCCTGTAGCAGGGCCAATGGCGAATCTGGAATCTCTGACCATCTCGCCATCCTTGATGTAGAAGCTGCCGCAAGATCCAGTCTTTTGGATGTCTTTTGCATAATACAAACCGCCGTAGTGTGAGAAAGAAACACTTAGCCACTTCTTTTGAAGACTGGTCATGGAAACAAGCACTTGGAGCTTCTGTGGTAGTTTGAGGGTATCCCAGACTTGGGATAATGGGACACCCTCGATTTTGTCCATAATAATGTACTCAGCCCCGACAGGATGCGAGTTGGCTTGAGAATTCCACGCATAGACCCGAGGAATAGGTGTGTCGAGAATTTCTCTTGCCTATCATCTGGGTAAGTCATAAGCAAGACTAGAAACGAGGGAACTTACAAACTCCATCGTAGCCACTTCGCTAGCCGTCGTAAAATGTGAAATACCGGCATTGGGATTAGGAACTTTAGCGACGAATTCTCGACCGTCACTCATAGTCATGAGGTATGCTTTGTTGAACATGCCATCGGGATATTTCTTGACAGCTATACATTGCGAGGCTCCAACAGAGTCCGCGGCGATACTTGCTAGCTTGTTTAAGTCGAATCGAATCTCTCGCTTGCGGAGATTGTCTATCTCATCCACTATAAATCGACCACGGGTAAATTTGAAGAACTCGTCATTGGCATTCCAGTCTGTTGCGATCAATCATCAATTCAATCGTTTTCTGATAGGGTCGCTTACCTGGGGGAGAATGGTTCATGTTGAAGGCATGGCTGCTGCAAGAGCGGAATGAAGCTTTCGAGGCTGCGCGGTATTGCTGCTTCTGCCTTGGTATGATACTGCGAATTTGAAGCCATGGACGCGTAGATGTCGATCGGCACATCGTCAAGGGTAACAGCACCGATGTTGTTCTCTTCAAGATCTAAAACTTGTCTTTGGATATATGCAAGGCTAATTAGATCTTCAATGGCAGATGTGTTAAGGTACTCAGATATCAAGTCAAAGTCGACAAATTTGTCGAAATGAATGCAGTGACAATCTAAGTCCTTCCAAGGTTGTCTTTGTTATTATGCACGTGATCCGTCGAGGTATGAATGATACTGAGTCTGATCGTGAGGGCATAGTAGCAGCGGAAGTCGGAATGAGAAATTGAACTTGACAGATAGTATTATTTGCTGTACATAATTGCAGATGGATATTGTTCAATCAGATCTTATTAATACAAACCCAAGTAACGCCACTGTTTAATGTGCCTCTAGACTCTATTCTATAGAGGCACAAAACCCTCCATACGCTTGCGATCCTCCTCCTGCTCTCGGCGCAAGCGATCAGACTTGCGTCGCTCGTAGACGGCGCGCACGACGCGACGGACTTGTTCCTGGCCCTCGGAGAAGTTGGCTCTAGCCAGCCCGACGACCGAGTCAATCTGCTCTGGGGTGTAGACAAAGTTCCAAGTGGAGAGGAAGTCATCCACATCTGGATCAATCGAGTTTGGATGGGGAGCAATGGGCTGAGATGAGTCTTCGTTGTGAGACTGGTCGCGTCGCATGGACTGTACGGCCGCAAGGGGACGGGTTTTTGATGCAGGAGGGAGGTCCGGAGCAGATGGGTTCGGAATTAGAGGGAAATAGACGACGGCAATGCCAGCATCTGGCCTCATGAGGTGGAAGTCGGACTCGGAATGGTCCTGCACACTTTCGGGATGGAACAGGCGTTTGGATGGAGGAGGCTCCTCCTTGGTGACACGTTCTTCTGTTGTGCCAACCCAGACATTGCAATACCCTAGGTCAGAGTCCGCAGACTTGGGACTCTTGGGCGTGTTGGTTTGTTGGTCCTGAGATTTGGCCACCTTCTCGTCCACCTTCTCTTCCGTCATTTTCTGCGGCTCTCGCAGGGCATTCTCAGTATCCTCGAGGCTTTCCTGCTCTTTGGGCCATCCGGCTCCGAGTGGCCAGCCCTTGATTCCTCTTTGACGGGCATAACCATCAACGACGGACAGCCAGTTCTCGCGCTTGACATCGGCAGACGCATCAAATGCAATGATGACATCGACATCTCTTCCGGGTCGAATCAAAGGGTAAATGGGGAGATTGTTGCTCATCCCGGCATCCATCAAACGAAGATGACCACTGCGAAAGATGGACTCGGGACATGAAGGGGAAAGCTGGTCTTTCATTCCCATCACATAATTCGGGATTGTGGCAGGATCAATTGGATGAACCCGAACCAGATCTTCCTTTTTGCCTTGGATCAGAGAGTCAATGCTACCAAATCCAGTGAGACCCTTCACGAGAGGTCGGATCTCTTTGTAATAATGAGACAAAGTGGCGCAAAAGGCACTACCCCATGTTCCCATGAGACCTGGAAGGCGAAGCTCCGGAATTGGAGAATGATCGTCTAAAATCTTGCTATGGCCTCCTTCGAAATGTCGTCCCAGGGCCCAGGTAGGAATCCCGGCATTGAGTTCCTCGCAGAAAAATTCGTACGGTGTGAATTCAAACCATTGGAACCATGCTTCCTTCTTTGAGTCCCTCATAAGCTTTTCAGGCATTTCAGGCTCATCGAGCACAGGAATTTCGTGTCGTACGGCAGTGTAGATAGGTAGAGGATGCGCGCCGTTGAGAAGATTGCTTGTCTGGTTAGACAGCTTGAGGTCTCGGTCCGACACCCCAAGCTCACCTCGTGGGACTAAAAGGCGTGCTGCGAGTAACAGTCCATAGATGTCAACCAATCCAAAATCGGCCCCAGGGTCTCCCTTGAGCTTCTCTACCAGCCCACTCAATAGATATTTGTTGGTGGGCGCAGTAGTCAGTAGGTTCAGCGCTGTGGGCGGGAATGCAATATGTACTCCTAATCGACTCTTCAAATGATCGACCAGCTTGTTGAAGTCTCTGTCCGCGATGGAGGAATGGTACAAGGTCTGTAACCAGCAGCTGCCACTCACCCCTGCGGTATAGGTCACACAATCCCATAGGCCTGCTTCTTGCGCAGCTAGATATGACCCAGTACCTGCGACTAGCGCACGCAGTCCACCTCCAGAGCCACACATAGCAATCACAGGTACATCATCAGGATGGATATCGTTCTCCGGAATGTCAAGGTACGAAGCCAATGCTTTCACGGAGTGTTGTTGGCGCTTCCGTCTAAATTCCTGCTCCTCGCGGCAAAGGTCACCGCTCACGCGCACATGAGCGTCCCGCAGAATCTCGGGATTCATAGTTGGGTCCTGCGCCTCCTTCCAGATCTCATCTGCCAGAGACCCTGGGGCCAGTGACAATTCCCGCTGTAGCTTTTGGACAGTTGCTGGTAGCAGTCTTGCCCAATCGGGAATAATGAAGTTGGTGATATTTCCCCCAAGCTCAGACGATCCTACTGTTTGCTTGACATCATCGAGCTTCTGGACAATGTTGTACCAGATGGAGCTTTGATCATCAGCAGCCGGGTCATGTTTTTCATGTTTCTGCCCACCCTTTCGTGATTCCGAATTTGGCTCGGATCGGGCAAAGCTAGTGGTGAAGTGGGCATTCTGTTCAGGGCGTGGGTAGCGTCTGCCAGGCTGAGCCCATTCTCCCACGGTATAGGCGGCTAGAGCTGCGGGGGGGACGGTCCAGCGTAGACGCGAGGCCCTCGCGAGACCCATTCTTTTGACCGAGGCAATGATTGGAAAAGCAAATCTGCATGCAAGAGGGTTTCTTCCTACACGACATCCTCCATTGGCCCTGTTTGAAGAACATCGCAGCCGATGACGACATGATCACGTGGATGTGCTCGGATACCGAGACGGTCCGACTTGCTTGATTCAGACTAGCTCCACTTGAGGTTCGGGACGGAGCTTATCAACCGCAGCGGACATAACATCCCCATCGACCCCACATTGGGAGACATGCCGGCTCCTGGTGATACGGTCTTGTCTTGTTGATTTGGTTTTGGCGGCTGCATCATGGTGGCTCCCAGGAACACCGCCTATGCGGAAGAGAGCGCAGAGGTAGAGGTGCTCTACGCCAACCTCGAGAAGCTCAACCGTCTCACGAAGAAAATCCAAGGCTCTCTCGTCCGTCTGGAGACCGGCGGCAAGGTAGTCAAGGAAGCCATCGGTCCAATCTACAGCAACACCCAATCCCTTCAGATTACGAATACGAATATCGACAAAGTCAACGATGCTATTGATCGCCTCCGCCAGCCTCTCGACGCGAAGAGTCGTGAGGAGGGCATTCTCCGTGCAGGGTAAGAATCCCCGGGCCGTGCTGACACAATGATCCATCAACTAATTGCTCTTTTAGACCTCAAAGCTCCGGGCTTACCCAATACCTGTCGGCGATGAGGCGTGTTGAGAAGGCGCTGGTCGACCTGAACGCGACAAACCTCCGCTCAAACCAGAAGGCGATCACGGATTTCAATTCGCTGTTGAATACAGGAAGTGGGAAATTACAAGATATGCTCCGGTCTGAGTTGAAGCAACATGTAACCCCAATAGAGCCGCTGCATTATCTAACCAAAGGTACGTGTTCACTTCGAGGATCAAAGAGCCACGACTGACGTTCTTTTTGTACAGAGCTCCCCTTCCCAGCCATGCCCGATGATACCATATCACAGTTATCTCCACTCTGCTCTGCAATTGGCTCAGCATCTATACATGGACCGCAGCGGGGCAAAGGAGATAATCCAGCACTGAAGATATATGCCGAGGTGCGAGGATCATACATTACTTCTGGCCTGCATAATTTGTCCCTTGCATCCTTGAACACAGTCAAACGGAGACCCACCGATGGACCATATAAACAAGGCACTAATGGTATTGGGATCTATTCGAATGCGCTGGAAGCTTTCATTGTGACCGAACACGGCATCATTGTCCAAGTTTTCACTGGGGATCAGCAGGGCCTGGCCTTACAGGCCACTTTCCTTTCCGCCATGGGGGAGTACTCGAAAACTCTGCGAGAACTGAATCAATACATCAAGACCAATCTCATGACCGACTGCTTTCTCGCCTTTGAAATCATTGAGATCGTGACGGCGATGTCCTACCGTATCGACACCAAAACCGCTGAGCTTAAAAGCCTACTCATAGAGGCTCTGCGGCCGGTGCGTGAAACCGCGAAGTCATCTCTCTCGGAATTGATCGAAGAAACCAAACGAAGGGCCGGCACCACTGCTCTGCCTCCTGACGGAGGATCGGTCTCTTTGGTTGAAGAGGTAATGAGCTCGCTCGCCACTTTGACCGGCTACTCCGGCCCTCTCGCTTCGATCTTGACATCCTTGGGAGATGGAAACTGGCGGTCTAAGTCGAGCACCGCCGGCACGGCCCCATTGGATGTTGGTCCGAACAGTAGCACCCTTTTATCTCACTTCATCTTGGACATGATTGAAGCACTGATGACTTCATTGGAGGCCCGTGGGCGTACCGCACATCGCTCCAAGGCCACCCTTGGTGTGTTCTTATCGAACGTCTTCTGCGTGGTCGATCGGTCCATTCGGCAAAGTCCGGAGCTTGCACAGTATTTGGGCGCCCCGGATAGTATCGCGCGAATCGACTCGTTCCGCAAGCGTGCAACATCTACTTATCTCGACGCGTGGAAAGAAACATCCCAGTATCTTTTGGATGTGCAATACACCTCTCGCTCAGGAGCGCGACCCACCTCAGGAGGTGCGGTGGACTCCAGTGCGATTGTCAAGAATCTGTCGTCCAAGGATCGTGACCAGATCAAGGAAAAGTTCAAGTCATTCAATGCAAGCTTCGACGATATGGTGTCCCGTCATAAGACCCTTCACATGGAACGCGAGGTTAGATCCGTGCTGGCCCGGGAGCTGCAGGCCGTTCTCGAGCCGCTGTATGCGCGATTCTATGATCGCTATGTCGAGATCGATAAAGGACGAGGCAAGTACATCAAGTACGACAAGGCGAACTTGTCTGTACAGCTGGCGCAACTGGCTTAGATCAAAAGAAGTACCAATCATAATTCCAATAATTAAGGTCAAATGTCACTACGTCTAGCTGTAGATGAAAATGTTGCGAATCCAACCTGTTATCATGAACACATGTGTCCGCGGGGAAATCGCGAAGGATCTACAGTTCATTTTTAAGTTTAATCCCCAGTCTGAATAGCTCTTTCAAACCTCCCTTGCATCTGCCCTATTGCATGCAGTACATATCGGCCTGAATCAGATCCCAATCGATCCAACAGATACACTCGGTACACTTTGCCCGCACATCTGGTTTGAACTAGAACTGGTATGAAACGAAACTCATACGACAGCTGCTTTGGAATGATATAAGCTTGAACAGACATCATAGGAAGATCCTACGACAGCTGTCGATTAATTTCTTAATGAAAGCAACCCTCACAACAGACATCTATGCTAGCAATGGAGAGGTAATGAAACCACACCAAGGCTTCTCTTCGCAATCTTTACTTATCCCCTGAATCTCATCGCCTTTCGATCTAGTCCATCAATCAAGACCATCAAACCTTGTGGCTGGCAACAATGCATCCACGGATGCACCAGTAACCATCCGTCTGCATAATTTCATCCACAAATACCTCATATACAAACCTCGCCAGCGATCGACAAAACAAACTATAGCTGCATAAATTCCGACACATGATCGCGAAGACGTGACAGATCAACCCTGCATGTCGCAAGGGATCATCGGCAGGCTCCGGAGCACGCTATCCCCCACTTCCCTGCTTCCTGTCAGACATGCTTGGGCTCGAGAGACATGTAAGCTCCAAGATGAGTGGATAGATCAACAAAGCAGGGTCAGCTCTAAAACGATTGAGTTTGGGTGTTGGTTGCCCGAGAAAAAGCAATAATTATAAGTCTCGGAAGGGCGCAGATAGTTGGTCGGGTTATCGACGATAGTCTTGGGTTATACTCTGGGCCTGGAGTTACTTATAAAGGGGGTTGGTTGGTACAACCGATGGGACTTGATCGCATTGCTGTCTCGGGTGAGTAGATGCATGTCCAACCATCGCAACTGCCAATGAAACATTAGGATTTTCGCCGTGGGAAAGGAATTCGAGTAATTGGGTGGAATTCAAGGGAGCAGTCACAAGCAATGAAGCATGATCTTGCGGCAACTTCGTGGTCATCTGTGTGCTTCAGCACCTCGATCGCATAAAGTTAGTTCACCTGCTGCAGACACAACAATTTATGCCCAAGGCAACACAAATAAGTAACTTGCTTTTCTTCTTTGAAACAAGCACAATGCAATCAAAATATGAGAAAGCTTGATCATCCCGACGGTCTTCCTATAACTACATTTATTCTAATTCGAGTCAACTACATTATGTAGATCTTTGACGCCAATCACCTATGGAGGGATATATTTCTCGAGTGAGATCACACAACTCTTCCTATTAGGATGGTATCCGCATTGATGGCTATTGCTGCACGCATCCACGGCAATTGAGATTTTATCCGGCTCATTTACAATGTGTCTAGCCCGTGCGGTTTCTCATTCGCCCTGTTGGGTGTTTTATGTACATTGTGTCGGCGGGGCTGGGGTTTCCTGGGGTAATGGATATTGATTCGACGGGATTGGTCCATTGATTGAATTAATTTGACCATGTCGATCTCATTGGTAGAACCCCCTGTTATTGTCTCTTGTCTCTCACTGTTTGGATAAGTGGGTTTAACCCCGACTTTGAGTACATTGCATGGCATCTGCACCTACATGAACAGGTCCAGCCTCTCAGAGAATAATGTCCAATTGCATTCCCATGGCGATTGCATCAAGTCGATTCTGCTTGAGATCTGATGTGAAGTTCTCGATGCACGGAGGTATTCTCTTTGCCAGGTTCATCTTTATGACCATCGGACCAGACCAATCTCAAATTGTACACCAAAGATATCGCGAATTTTACACCTTGGACTCGTTGTCAGTAGGATCCTTTTATGTTACTTCTCGTCCTCCTCATAATCTTATGTGTCACTTTGAATGGGCTCGGGTGCGCAACACACCGCTACGTGGCCCGATCAGATCGGAGACCGAGTACACCCCCTTCACCGATCCTGACGTCGATGATATCCATGATTTGTGGCGTGTCACACTGTCATACCCTCACAGGTCGGAGTAAATGTCAAGTCCCTGAACGTCCACCCCCGGCACTGAGGAGGTTGCGCCAGGTCCAAGTGCGTTAGGTAATATCCACAATCCCCGAGCCCCGTCTCCACAGTCACTCGACTACATATGCGCGCGGCTGATGGTGACAGTGGAGTATGGCCTGGAGATGCGCTGACGTCGAGACTGGGTCCGGGAGTTTGAGTGGGCCAACGCATCGTGTCCTTCATCCCTGACGCAGGGATCCGCCGAGGAGCAACACGAGATCCGACGCCATCGGAGATGGTGAGCCTCGGAAAGAGACTCGGATCGCGGTCGCGGTCACGGTCGCGTGTGCAGAACATGGCACGTTAGACGTTCAGCGTGTAACCTTCCAAGGAGGTACATGAAGGTTTGTCAGGACTTTCTTTTCGATAGATCTGATGGAATAGGGGTGGGGAAGATACGGATTCCTCAACCGCTTCAGTTCTTCTACCCCTGTCCGTTTGGTGTTTCACGGCCTTTCCTGCAATGCAACGGCAGCGGCGGCTCGGCTAGTCAAGCCCTGCTCAATGGAATGGGGATAAGCGGCCCACGCCCACGCTCTCAGTGGATCCACCACACTGACGACATTAGGGCCGATCCTTGGTTCCAGCACAGTCCTTGAAGTGGGAGTAGGGGGAAGAGGGGAAATAGGAAACAAGGAATGAGGCTACGACGGAAAGGGACCAGGGGGTCGCAGATGGGTGGAGGCAGGAGGGATGCATTGGATATGAGGGGAAGAGTGCATTGTGATCATTTGGGGGGAAAAGATCCACTGAGTCGGGGCTCGGTATCAAGATCATCATAGCGCATCCATTGGAATGCGAGAGATGGGTGTGGCGGGCGATGTGGCTGAGATGGGAAAAAAAGTAAAAAAAAAAAAAAAAAAATCCGAAAAAGAACTCAGAAATTAAGGAAATTCAGGGAAAAAGTTTAAAATTCCGAAAATAAAAATAACGTCCGTAATAAAATCAACGAAAATCAAACTGTGGAGAAAACGCTAATCCCAACCAGGTAAGTGACTGAATGACGGAAGGGGCGAAATGCACTAGCGGGCATCCCGTCGGAATGTACGGAGTACAGAACATGCAAGTCAAGGAACGGTATGGAGTACAAAGCGGAGAATAAGGTGGAATAAAAATAGAATGGGAATGACTTTTTTTTTGAAAAGAACTACAATCAAGATAGAGTAGAAGATCATCATGACATTCTAGGAATCATCTAGCATTTCCAGGCGACACAACATCCTGCAAGCTACCGGACTGGGCTGAGTTGGCCGTGGAGCCGGAAGAAAGTGGTACCAGGGGTTGCAGGGATTCAGAGCTGGAGAGCACGGGCCAAGTAGCTTGGGTCTTGGCCGCGTTAGGCTAAAATCGGAGTGACGGCGAAAGTCACACTAAACAGTCCGCAGTCCGCAGCACCCACGGGGCCGGGACCCACCGGGGCGCCACTCGGTCCAACCGGGTTCATGAGGATTTTAACTGTCCGGAGATGTCATACTTAACCGTGGGGGAATGCCTGGGAATTGAACATGATGAAGAGAAATTCTGATTGGACAGATAGAAGTTCATGATCGGATTCATATTCTATTCCATTCATTTTTCATCACAATCGGATTCTTATTCCACGATCGTGCAGCCGGGATTACATAGTGCTGTGGAGTGTATTGTGGAGCGATCTGCTCCATCGCGCTAAACCCTTCTGGTGTCAGCCTTTTTCGTCCTCTGGGTGACGGCCAACAGGAGCTACCCAACCCTTAGCGTCTTGGCAAAATTCATGGCTTTTCCAGCCCCTCGACTCTTCCCTTCTCTCTTTCCTCCGTGAGGCTGCTCATCCCCTTCCATCATCATCATCCCTTCCTCCCCACCCGGCTTCCTTTATCTTACTCGGTCTTTTCATTGCCATCATCTCCCTTCCCTTTATCCGCCTGACCCTCCCTCTACGCGCCGCTACCCCCAGATTTCTCTCCCCAGGAGACGCCGAATTTATCCCGTTCCGCCGGTCACGTCTTCGCTGGTGTGCGTCGGTTGCCCATCCACCAATATTTTTACCTGCGCTATCCAATCGCTGGATTTTTACGTGATCGGTTCTTATCGGCGTGCCCTCACCCCTCTGGGGCTGTAGATTGCATCATCGTGTCGCAAGTCCTCCTGAATCTGGGTCACAGCACGCGTTTTTGGTGAACCACAAACCACTTGGCGCTCGTCTTTGGCAATCATGTCGCATACTCAGCCGTCGCCAACTGCCGCCGTTGCTCCTCACCATGCGCATATGGCGGCGCAGGCCCAAGTCAATGGCCACATGCAAGCTATTCCAGCGCCACCCCCAAAAGGCGCTCCGTTGACAACGGCTCAAAAGATTACTGCGCTCAATGAGCAAGTGTGGCTTCAGATTGGTAAGAGAAAAAAAAAAAAGTCTTATGATGATGCGCAATTGCATATTAACAACGCGACGAATAGGGAGCTTGACTGAGTTGATGGGAGATCTTGATGGTGCCATGAATGCTTATGAGCAGGCCTTGCGTCACAATCCTTGGTCCGTCCCAGCGATGAACGCGATCTCTTGCATTCTTCGCACCAAGGAACAATTCCCAAAAGCCATCGAATACTTGCAAAACATCCTGAAGCTCGATCAGAGCAGCGGTGAATCTTGGGGTGCCTTGGGTCACTGCCATTTGATGATGGATAATTTACAAGAGGCATACACATCGTACCAACAAGCTCTCTACCACCTCCGGGATCCTAAGGTGAGTCACATCGGTCTTGCGCGGAAGTGAAAATCACTTGCTGACGGTATTGTAGGAGCCAAAATTGTGGTACGGAATTGGCATTCTATATGATCGCTATGGATCTTTGGACCACGCCGAGGAGGCCTTTTCGCAAGTGATGCGCATGGCCCCCGACTTCGACAAGGCCAATGAAATCTATTTTCGTCTTGGCATCATCTACAAACAACAGCAGAAGTATAGCCAAAGTTTGGAGGTGTGTACCCATTTTCTGGCTTCTGAGTTCTAAAAGTCTAACTCAGTGCTCAGTGCTTCAAATACATTGTCCATGACCCTCCGCGCCCCTTGACCGAGGAGGACATCTGGTTCCAGATTGGTCACGTTCATGAACACCAGAAAGATGTAAGTTGTTGGTCTCAAGTTCCACTACAGTTCCATGTACTTATGTCTTCGTTTAGTTCGAGGGTGCCCAGACTGCGTATCGAAGGGTCCTTGACCGGGATCCCAATCACGCCAAGGTCCTGCAGCAATTGGGATGGCTCTATCATCAGCAGAGCAACAACTATCAGAGCCAGGAGAAGGCAATTGAATTCTTGGAGAAGTCTGTTAGTGCCGACAACACCGATGCGCAGAGTTGGTACCTCCTTGGTCGGTGCTACATGTCGCAAGCCAAGTACCCGAAAGCCTACGAGGCCTACCAGCAAGCCGTCTACCGTGACGGTCGCAACCCGACGTTCTGGTGCTCGATTGGTGTGCTCTATTATCAGATCAATCAGTATCGCGATGCGCTTGATGCGTACTCTCGCGCTATCCGATTAAATCCCTACATTTCGGAGGTGTGGTATGACCTGGGGACTTTGTACGAGTCCTGCAACAACCAGGTTGCCGACGCCCTCGATGCTTATGGCCGTGCCGCCGATCTCGATCCGTCCAACGCTCACATTAAGGCCAGATTGCAGTTGCTTCAGAGTCAGCTTTCGGGAGCTGCCCAGCAGGGCAACGTCCCTGCCCCCCAGCCGCAGGATGTGCATCCTCAAGCTTACCAGGCCCCTGGTGTCGGTGCACCCCCGGCTCCTCAATGGGGTGCTCCAGCCCCTGTTGGACCGCCACCTCAGGCTCCTGCGCCCCCTAGACAGATTCCAGAGTGGAACTGTGGCATTAATGAGTTGCAGTCTCAAGGCCCACCTCCGCCTCCAAATGGCGTCGAGCCGCGCGAAGTAATTCGGTTGCCCCCGCAAGCAAGTCCCCGACAGGAGCCCGGTCGCTCGTTCCCTGATGCCCGTGGCCCGCCGCGTTCGCCAAAGATGGCCGGCCCCGGCGGCTACCCTCCGCCTCATACTCTTCCTCAACTCCAAAACCCCCCTCCCCCGCCAGGCCATGAACGAGCCCCAAGCGGCGGCAACGGCTTTGGCGCTGCACCACGCGGGCCTATGCCTGGTGCGCCTCCGGCTGCTGTGCCTGCCCCTGCCCCTGTGGGCCCCAACGGTGCCGTGTCTGCTGGCGGTCCTGCTCCTCCTTATCACCGTCCATTCACCCCGCCCACGGAGATTCGTCCCATTCGTGATGAGCGACCCTCGTCTCCCGGGTCAACCTACCCTCACCAACAGTACCACCATGGGCCCAGCGCGCCCACTCCCCAACCTGGGCCTTCGACTGGCATCGCTTCCGGTGCTCCTGCACCTGCCTCGGCTACTGAGGCCGCTGCTCGTGACCGTGTGGATGAACGTCCCCCGTCGGCAATGAAACGTGGTCGCGAATGGGAGGGTGAGCCCGGCCCGGTTAAGAAGCTCGCTAGCGACGAGACTCGTGCGCGTCTGGACGACCAGAATAACCGTCGTCCAAGTCCCCCGGCTCGCATGCCTTCTCCTGGTGAGATGCAGCGGCGCAGCTCCTCGGAAGCACGACGGGAGGATGCACGTCGAGCCAACGAGAATTACCACCCCTCGGAAGCTGCCCATCACCCTCCTACTTTGCCTTCCATCCAGAACATGCCTCCTCAAGCCGCTGGCGGGCCCAGCCTTCCGCCCATGGCTGAAAGTGCTGCTCCTGCTCCCAATGGACCTCCCTCTGGTCCTCCTTCGGCTCACACCCCCGTCAAGGAGGAGCCCTTGCGTCCTGAGGCACCTTCTTCTCATGAGCCTCCGGCTCGCAAGATGGATGTCGACGAGGATTACGACGACGAAGTTGAGGAGGAGAAGAAGGGTGCTGCCGCCAAGAGCAGTCCGAACGGCAGTGCTGCAGGCAATGCCGCTAATGGCAATGGAGTCTCCAGCAATGGCCGTCCTGGGACGCCCTCAAAGGCTGAATCTACAGCGTAAAAAAGAAGACATCTGGGTCGGTCTGTGATCGGCCTTGTTTTGGCGTTTTCTCGCTATCATTCTCCCTTGTGTCTTTTCTATCCCCTACGCCCTTTTTCAATCGCGTGATGTACGGTATGAATGTCTCTCCTACATTGACCTGCTTGATAGCCAGCCCGAAGACGGTCTGGCGGTCATGTCTGTATTCGTTCTATGATTTCTCAGTTTCCTCTTTCTTTTTTTTTAACCTATTTCCTTTTTTTCTTCCCTTGTGAATTTTTCCCCGATGCTCTCGCATCTTTTTGATAGTCAATTCAGCCACTTGATCAGATTTCCGGCCGGGAATAACGATGAATAACGATGATTGGATGTAGAGTGTGGCCCTTGGTTCCGGTAGAAAATTCTTCACGTGATTGGTTCTACATCATGTGACTTTGGTCGCTTACCCCAAAGGGGAAGCCGCCTCGCTTAGGTCAGCCCACAACTCGTTTAGCGGATGCAAAATCACTTCTCGATAATTTAGATCGTCACTCTCACCACCTCGACGACTAACGACACACAGGGTCAAGATGTGAGTTTCCCTGGGCTCGAAGCCTCCTTGTTGCCGTCGCAATTACTGATTTGCTCTCTTTCTACAGGAGTCACCGGAAGTACGAAGCGCCTCGCCACGGTTCGTAAACTACAACATTCTCGACGGTCGAATTTCGACAAGCCATTGTGCGGAATACTAATACTCTCAACAGGCTCCCTGGCCTACCTGCCGCGCAAGCGCGCTTCCCGTCACCGTGGAAAGGTCAAGAGGTGAGTCTTGTTCCAGAAATTCCTGGCTTCACAACATGATTTTGCGATGGGTGGTATACTGATCATTGTGCGGCAGCTTCCCCAAGGATGACGCCAAGAAGCCCGTCCACTTGACCGCCACCATGGGCTACAAGGCCGGTATGACCACCGTCGTCCGTGACCTTGACCGTCCCGGTGCCAAGATGCACAAGAAGGAGATTGTCGAGGCCGCCACCGTTATCGAGACCCCTCCTGTAAGTTGCGCCATGAGTTCCGGTTTAAACTTAAATTTTATTCATGTCTGACTTAATTCTCTACAGCTTGTCGCCGTCGGTGTCGTTGGTTACATCGAGACTCCCCGTGGTCTCCGCTCGCTCACTACCGTCTGGGCTGAGCACCTGAGCGATGAGGTCAAGCGCCGCTTCTACAAGAACTGGTACAAGAGCAAGAAGAAGGCCTTCACCAAGTACGCCAAGCAGCACGCCGAGTCCAGCGGTGCCTCCATCACCCGCGAGCTTGAGCGCATCAAGAAGTACTGCACTGTCGTCCGTGTGCTCGCTCACACCCAGATTCGCCAGACCCCCATCAAGCAAAAGAAGGCCCACCTTATGGAGATCCAGGTCAACGGTGGTCAGATCGCCGACAAGGTTGACTTTGCCCGCAACCTGTTCGAGAAGACCATCGACATCGACAGCATCTTCGAGAAGGACGAGATGATTGATGTCATCGCCGTCACCAAGGGTCACGGCTTCCAGGGTGTCACCTCCCGTTGGGGTACCACCAAGCTGCCCCGCAAGACTCACAAGGGTCTGCGCAAGGTCGCCTGTATTGGTGCTTGGCACCCTAACCACGTCCAGTGGACTGTTGCTCGTGCCGGTCAGATGGGTTACCACCACCGTACCTCCTGCAACCACAAGGTCTTCCGCATCGGCAAGGCCTCTGATGAGGGCAGCGCCTCGACTGAGTTCGACATCTCCAAGAAGCAGATCACTCCGTATGTTTTCTTTCCCTGGTAGTTTTGATGACTTACAACGCTAACAATACTCCAGCATGGGTGGCTTCGTTCACTATGGTGAGGTCAAGAACGACTGGATCCTGCTCAAGGGTTGCGTCCCCGGTGTCAAGAAGCGTGTCATGACTCTGCGCAAGACCCTGTACCCCCAGACCAACCGGAGGGCCACCGAGAAGGTTGAGCTCAAATGGATCGATACCTCCTCCAAGTTTGGCCACGGTGCTTTCCAGACCGCCGAGGAGAAGAAGTCCTTCATGGGTACCCTCAAGAAGGACCTGGTTACCGAGGTTTAAGGTGTTTCGATGGTTGGTTGGTGATAGTGCAACGTATTTCCCGTTCAATAAAAAAAGCGAACAATACCTTCATAATATTTGATTCATTGTAAAGGATGATAGAGTACCCCATGGAGCCAAGTCTTGTGCCTTGAGAGTTGAGATCACGGACTGTATGGCTAGGCCCGCGGGATATATAGACCACTATTACCATTCATTCGTGTTTGTGTATTAGACGTGGTATATGCAAGTAGTTTTTATTTCCTTCGGGGTTTCAATATTTTCTTCGGAACTGCATGCCTAGGTAGAGATATATACCTTGATGGTCGAGATCTCACCTGGGCAGGGGACAGTACCTAATACCAAGCAATTCCCGACTTATTAAATGACCTTTCTGGTCACTTGAACGACTGGCACTAAGATATATTCTATAATGGTTCCAGGATAATCTGGTGCTTACATAGCCCTGGAGAGCCCGATGAAAGATCTAATCAGTGAACAATCAGAGTTCCTGAATAATCACCCGTTCTAAATTCACTTTCTTCCTCACCAATAATCTTCCTTCCACAATTAAAGCCATGCGGGCGTCAACCGGGATCTATTGCGTCATTCCACACCTTTCAACCCCACGACTCCAAACCATCCACCCACCCATCGCGCGTGCCGTACAATCTGCTACCTCGCTGCCATTCACTTCCCAACCGCGAAGATCTCATCATCGACTGTCTACCTCCCCTTCCACACGTCCGTCGGCACTCAAGCGTGTCCAGAAAACCTACAGCTCCTCCGCAGTTACAAGCTTTTATCCACCAAGTTTTCCCTTTACGACATCCTCCATCATGGCCTCTGATGATGCCTACACGTCCTTTCTGGACAAGGCAAACGCCGATCTGGATGCCGGTCGCGCCCCGCAGCAAGGGGCTGGCTCCGTGCGGACTGAGACCTTGGATGCCACCGTCCAGATCCCCGCGGCGCTCCAGTCCGTCGATGCCTACTATGTTTCCGAGACGGACGAGCCATTTGAGCCGGTTGTGCTTCGTTGGGACGGGGCGACAAGGGGTGTATGGCCCAGTGCGGGTACGTCCCCTACCTACAGGACTTCCTCCACGGCGCTCCTGGAGCGAGGATGAATGCCATCCTTGGACCCTGAATGGCGCACAGTGGATAAAAATGGATCTGCTAACCTACATTGCCCACGGAATAGATCAGCTATCCTCTCTTATCTCCCCAGACGCCGACTTGTCCCAGGCTATCTCGACCCTCTCCCCGTCTTCCTTCGACCCGAAAAACCAATATGTCTCTGCCCTGCACGCCGTACGAGTGGCTGCTGCAGAACCCGACTCTGCGGCCGACCAATCTGCCGTCGATGTGAAGGTTTATCGTGTGGAGCTCAGCAGCACCAAGCTTGAATACTGGATTTTGGCGCTGGAAGGTGTAGAAGGCCGAGTAGTTGGGTTGCGGGCCAAAGCAGTGGAGTCGTAAATAGTCTATGTAAGATGAAGCCTAAGTTGGAAGTCCGTTTCGGGTCCGCATGGCATGCACCTTCTGATCCGCTCGGAGTCTTGGAATGCATAACCGAGGACTGGATCCCGTTGAGGTCATTTTGACAACCGCTTAGTCGGGAATTGCGGCATTCCGAGATGTTGGCGATTCAATGCGAGGGACGCGTGTACGGAATGGCGTTAGATTTGGAACCATATTGTTGCTTTACCGATATCATATCTTGAATGATACAAGCAAATTGAAAAGTGATCATTCAGAGTATATCCAATGATGTACGGAATATAGTTGATCATGTGGCATGAACCGTAGTTGCGTTGGATCATCTCAACTTGCCCGCTCCACTTTGTTGCAGCCTGCGACCTTTACGGAGTACTTGGGCTGCGAGAGAGCGATACGGAGTACAATTTCTTGGATTCCAGTACAGCATTCATGTCGCCATTCCTCGCTGCCCGGGCGAGGGCGCTGGGAATGCCGGGCACCCTGCGATGGCCCTGGACAGGGCTCAAGAGGCAGAGATGTTGGCTCCTAGAACAGAATTGAGCTTGCAACTCAATTGAGCGCACGCATTATCGTGAGGCTATACTGGCTTCTTGATTTCTGTGTCGGTGTCCACAGAGGATTCAATTCCGAACCGTACAAGTGATCGTTCAGTGCGATATCGCCGCCTACACATACCGCGGGTTACCCCTTTGGGAAGTCTGTCATTCCTGTCCCTCGTGCCGCCAAACAATATCCCTCGGAGCAATCTAGGCTTTCTCTTTTCTTCTACGGCTCTCGGCGTTTTCCTTTCTTCTCTGCCGTGCCTTCACTATTACGCTGTCTGCCACCCGTTTCCCTGGGACATTGGATGCTATCCAAGTGGTCCTGTCCACTCTTTCGCGCTGAAAGCACTCAACGACTGTGCTAAAATACTGGTCCCTTTTAGTATTTACTGTTGTGGAGTTTGTGTGGGAAGCTGAGGAGCTGAGGAGTCGTTGCTCGTAACACGACGGAAGCCTTGTGGATACGAATTGATGTTAGATATCCTATACCGTGGATTGAAGGTCAAGGGTTGATATCCCACATCGGGCGAGATTGTGGGACACGATAAAACCGACCGGACTCTAGATTCTTGCAGCACGCAGAGGATTCAGATGTCAGACCACGACACGGAACCTTCGAGACAGGATATGCCACACATTCGGCTCAACTCGGGCCGTCAGGACCCCTTCATCGAAACGAACGAGGGTTACGCACCTCTGAATACCGAAACATTGCCACGGCAATTGACGGCCGCTGTCGCTGACGATCCGGTGTCACTCGGCGCACAGGGCCTATCACCCTACGGCGTATCCCACGCACCCGAATCATCTGAACTTCTCTTGCCGCCTCGTCTGCGTCCTTCAGTTGGAGTCTATCAGGATCGTCCCGTTTCACCAGATCGCTGGTCGCAGGGTCGATCGAGTGTTAGCTCGATGAGTCGAGAAAGTCGGTTCCAGATGGACCCGTTTGAGGATTCACGGGCTCCTTCATCACGCTCGGAGAGCGATGACTACGATGTCAATACGCAGACCGTCTCGGAAAAGTTTAATATCATGCCAACGGATGGGTTGCTGCTTTTTCCCGAGGATGTGGAGAAGGACGATTACTTGCATAACCCTCAACCGGGCGATGTTGAGCGGGACTGTGACGTCTGCAATCGGCGCGGTATTCTGAATGTGGGCGGTCTTGCTATATTGACGCTTGGTATCTTGGTGCTTTTCATCGGATACCCTGTAATGTGAGCTTGCTCTTCTTCAACAAATGGACAATGCTAATGTTGAGACAACAGCACATGGGTGGAAGGTGAATTGAGAGGCGATCATACATGTGACCCTGCCGACTATTCATGTCTTGAAGTCGGGGACCGACCGATCTTGCAAAATATTCGGAAAGGATTGATTGATCCTGATACTCCAAAGGAGGCAATGACGATGAAAAACATTGATGGAAAGGAATGGAAGTTGGTTGTAAGTAGTATCTTGTCTGGTGGAGAGTCAGGCTAACTGGATCAGTTCTCGGACGAGTTCAACATGCCAGGCCGGACATTTTACGATGAAGATGATCCTTTCTTTCAAGCGGTGGATCTATGGTATGGTGTCACGATGGATAAAGAGGTAAGTTTCTTACTTTGGTCACTGTATCTTTTCTAAACTAGAACAGTGGTACGATCCCGACGCAGCCACAACGAATGATGGTGTGCTAGAGCTCAAATTTGAACATTTCATCAACCATGGCCTTGACTACCGATCTGGCATGCTGCAAAGCTGGAACAAGCTCTGTTTCAAGGGCGGCCACATCGAGGCAAGTATGTCGCTGCCGGGTGATGGTCATATCGAGGGCTTCTGGCCAGGCTTTTGGGTGATGGGCAACTTAGGTCGTCCGGGATACGCCGCTACCACTGATGGGATGTGGCCCTACAGCTACCATGATGGCTGTGATGCTGGAATCACGCCTAATCAAAGTGCGCCAGACGGGATCAATTTCCTGCCGGGCATGCGTCTACCAGGCTGCACGTGTCCGAACTCCATCCATCCATCCCCCGGTCGGGCACGCAGTGCTCCGGAAATCGATGTGATCGAAGGCAGCACAGTCGCGCTGAACGGTCGAGAGGATATGTATGTCGGCAGTGCCTCGCAAAGTCTGCAGACCGCGCCTTTTGATATCTGGTACATGCCAGACTATGGTGAGGCACCCTTTCGATAATCCCATTGATCTTTGCTAAGTTTTCCAGATTATGCCGCCGTTTACGATCCCCGAATCACCGAGATCAACTCCTACCGCGGCGGCGTCTACCAACAAGCACTGTCCGGCCTCACGAATCTCAACCATCGCTGGTACAACGGCACTGAATATCAGACCTTCTCCTTTGAATACTACCCTGGAGCCGTTGGCAACGTCACCTGGCTCATCGGCGCCGACAAAACCTGGACGCTGGACGGGCGCGCCATTGGCCCGAACGGCAACATCGGTCAACGCATGATTCCGCTCGAGCCCATGTCCATTGTGTTTAACCTGGGTATGGCCGATAATTTCGCCCCGCAGAACGCGAGCATTCGGGATTACATGCCGGGGTACCTTCGCGTCGACTACATCCGCATCTACCAAGATCCGGACGAGGAGAGTGTGACGTGTGACCCGCCTGGATATGAGACGACCTCTTACATCCGGGAGCACCCCAAGGCATATGAGAATCAGAATGTGACCACCTGGTAGGTTTCCACATGATCACAGTCAAGCATGAACGAAGCTAACGGTTGATAGGGAGGACGCTGGGTACCACTGGCCCAAGAACAGCTTTATGCATACATGCTAGGTTGTGTAAAATTTCGTCGTTTTAGCGGCATTGTGTTTTGGCGTTGCTGGTTGATTTGGTATATCGAACGATACTATTCCACTTGTGCGATGTACTCTGTAGATGTTTGTAGATGTAAGGAAAGTGTAGATGTCGATGTTGTCCGTCTCGCCCCGCTGACTCATCCGATCCCCTCGCGACATCATCCAGTTCTGTAGAACGGTCACTCTCAATTACTGTTTTTAAATCCTTCAATCCGCCGATCAGAATACTGGTATTTGACCTTTCACACAAGGAGATCATGCATTAACTCTTGCCAGGTTTCTGAGACATTTCATTTGGTTCAATAAGTACCGGAGGAACCGCAGGATTCGAGTCCAGCTGTGATATCAACAATCAAATCCACTGAACTAAGCTCATAAACTGAGCCAGTAGAACAGGAGAATCAAAGAATCAACTTGTCTCTGCTACGCAAAACTTCATACGCCAACCCCATTTATTCCACCCACTTAGATCATGTCTCCCACAACATCACAAGACGGCACAACCCACCAAAACGCCATCAACATCGACATGGACTCAGTCTCAGACTCAGACTCCGACTCAGAAGGCGGCATGCAACTCGACACCCCAGACCCAACCCTCCAACTCCAAATCGCAAGCCGCGACATGGAATTCGAGATGACACAGGATAATACCCAGCCACAACGACGACAGGGTAAGTCATCACCCTCCATTCCAGTCTTTGTCTACATAAATCAATTATAAAAAATGCAATATAAAAAATGATACTGACACAAACCAGAAGCAGACACCGATTACACCACGCACCCTCCAAACCCATTCGGCCGGGTTCCAAACGGGCATAATGTCCCCTTAAGCCAGGAGTCGATTTTCTCCAGTGACGAGAATAATGACCGTTTTCCGGATCCGGATCCCTTCCGTCTGCGTATGCGCACTCGTATGCGCGAGGAGGAACATGCTGCGCTGGCGATTTTGAGTAATTGGGAGTTGTTGGTTACGTATGCGCTTACTTCTCGGCGGGTATGTCTTTTCCTTCTTTTCCTTCTTACCTTCTTCTTTATAGTGATTTTGTTATCTGTTCCAAACTAATTCATCAGACAATCCCCCAAACAAGACGGCACTTCCAGGCTAAGCTGCTCTCGCCGCATAACCCGCAGCGGGCGGAGGATCTTTATGCTGGGCGCTTTGCTATTCCTGCTTCCAAGACTGGGCTTGTCTCTGGGCTGCAGATTGGGAAGAGTGGGCCTGGGGCGCCGGAGAAAGCGACGGGGTGTGCGGATGAGGAGGTATTCTTGGTACCTGGGGCTTGGAAGGAGGTTATCAGTCGGGGGGAGGAGGGTTGGTGGGCACCGGGACAGGCGAAGGGTGGAAGTGGGAGGAATGGGAGGAATCGGGGTTGATCGATTGGACTTTTTAGTTCGAGATATAGATTGAGGGGTATGACTTATGGCATTCATGCTTGCATTGAGAAATAATATGTTCACTATAGTACTGTACAGAACCGACCAGGGTGATCAAGTCCGACAAGAAGAGACCAGAATCAACAAGTGAGGACGAGACGGACAAGGGTATCTCTGAATCGACCAAGATATAAACATTTATAGGGATGAGCAGTCTCTTCTGTCAGGACAATGGCAGTGCCATCTCAGGGTTGAACTCGTCGCATCCAAATTATCTGTGCTGGAACCGCAAAAAGCTTTCCGCAGATCGACAACTGATGGAAGAAATGCTCACATTTCGTTCTCCTCTCTCCGTTGCTCCGCGTTGAAAAGACTCTCGGCGTCTCCCACCTGCTTACGCTCCGAGACCTCACGGCTGCGCACGCGCGAGCGCAAGGCCTGAACGTTCATGGGCGTCAGTCCTCGAGGCGGCACGGGTTGGGGACCCGGTTCGATGTAGTTGGGGTGCAGGCGGTGCGAGGTGGTGAACCGGACCCGGCCATCTCTCATGACGGGTAATTGTCATTGCAAAGGCTCCGAGCTGGAAGACAGACGATTGAGATGGAGGTATACGTCCGTGCCGTACCTGGGAAGCATTAGCAAATGTTGAGATGACAGACGACAGACCGAGGAATGTGCTAGATCTTACCCTTCCATACTGATCAATTTCAGGTCTCCGCCAAAGTAACGAGCATATAGTCGGCTAATCGGTAGCCCGTAGCCGAAACCAGCCATCGGCGCTTTAAAATCGCTCTTGTCAAAGTCCGGGTCGAGGTTGGGAGTCTGCTCCACCGTCGTGTACATATAGGTCCAGACAAGCGGGATGGCCGACCTCGCGATGCCACCACCCTCGTCCGAGACCTTGATGGTGATATCTTCCTTGCCTTCGGCCACTATTACCTTGGTGACGGGGAACTGATCCCGGTCGGCACCGTGTTGTTCGACGACCGCACGCAACGAGTTCTTGAGGGTCTCGAACAGCATGTGCGACAAATGTCCGGGCACGTACATGAAGTTTAAGTTATCCTTGCAGACCAGCTGCACTTTGGGGGCTTCGAACAATCCATAATAGTCCTCACAGACGAACCGGGCGTTCTCGATGGCTTCCAGTGCGATATCGCGGACGTTGGTCTTGGTGCAAATTATCCCGACATAATTCGGATGTTTGACATGCGTTTGTTCTGTGAGCGCGATATGCTGTCCAATTAACATCCGGATTCCAATTCGAGACATGTAAAAGCGATCGAGGAAGGATTGAATCCCCGGGTCAATCTGCATGCGCTGTCGGACACGCTTCCACTCCAGGATACCCTGTGCGACCGTCGTCACGACGCTATCATGTCGGCGCTTGATCTGCTGGAGCGTTTTGGCGAATCGCTGATTGTAGTCGCCCAGTTCCGGGGGCCATTCCGCATGGTCGTCGGCAGGGACAAAGTACCGTCGCCCGGCAGCGGCAGCGGCTTTGCCGTTGCCGTTGCCATTGTGGGTCGGGGAGGAGCGATACTGACCCTCCCGGACGCTGGGATTTTGAGTCGCTTCGGAGAGAATTTTCGAGGGGCTGCCATTCTTCCGGCCCGGTCGCAACAGACGAGTCTTGACTTCTTCGGTGAGAGAAGGTCGGGGTAGGTTGATGATTTCCTGATGAGGGGTGAGTCATCGATCTCGGAGCAACAGAAGAAGCGATCGGAGAGAACATACTTCGAATGATTGCGCATACCAATCTTGGACCTTTTTAATGGATGACATTTCACTGAGACCATCAGGTAATTCGCCCAAGTCCTGAACCCGATGCGCCAGGCGGATGGGAAGCTCCTCGGAGAGGAATTGCGATGCGCGGAAGAGAGTACCTAAGAGGATTAGAAGCTGACTGTGAAGGACCATATTATCCTATCCAGCGATCAGAAAACATACCGGTCGATGGTCGGTCTCCAAATTGGACCATCTGCCTCAACGAGACCCCGGTTGCGGGGAAGTTGGCATAATGCTTGATGGTCTCCATCAACTGATGCGATGGTTTCCACATGATGGATGAGAGGCCAAACGGCCAGCCAGAGGTGAACAGGTTCACACAAACTCTGTGGATGTCAAACTTGGACTCTTGCTCGTTCTCTCAGTGTCGGGGAAGTGTTGGTGGAGGAAAGATGTCGCGTGCGGAGGGAAGATCGGAAGAATGGGGAATTGCCGAGGTTGGCGAAGTCCGCATGTTCCGGCAATGAGAAAAGAGTTCAAGTCCGACATTCGGACTAAATCCGGATACAAAGTAAAGAATGTCAAATACGAAACTCGAAACTTCTGAAATTCTAGAAATGTTCTTCCCGATTGACTCGGTTTCACCGTGCTTGTTCCATCCTCCACGTCCACTCAATCTCTCCACCATGAAAAAAAAAAACATCCAAATCAACACAAAATCCCATCTTCTCCTGTTAAAACACTCGCATGTGTCACCCCCGGATCTCCCTCTCACCCGAATGGTGGGGCGATCACCATCAAGACGTCTGTACTTTTGTCATGGCTTGGATCCACGCTCCTCCAATAATTCGTCCAGCGTCGTCCAGAAGCAGCACACGCGGCTCCGCTTCTGGAGACTCATGATACCCTTTTCGAATGCGTGTTTGTTGTCATCGGTGGGCCCGAGGGAACTTTTCAACTCGCTTCCTTTGTGCGTTTGGATTCTTTGAAATTCCCTGAAGCTATTCCAGAGCACCCAGTGCGCTTCGAGTGCCCCTCCACGTCTATTCTCTTTGCTCCCGTGGGAGTTCCCACTCGACTCCCTTTCGCCATCCCCTTCATCATGTCTCGCCGTCGAACCTCGCACAGTGAGCCCATGAATGAGGCTCCGGCTTATCCCTTCGCCGGTCACCCCCCGCCATCGTTTCCTCGCCGCGGTCCAATCGAAGGTCCCAATGGCCGTCGTCTCATCCGGCGCGTTACCTGGCGCTCCTCGACCTATAAACTCATGGCCTCGTTATGGGTGTTGGGCGTACTCTACATCCTCTGGCTGATCCGGGATCTATTCTACCTCCCCTTCGGTCCATCCGAGTCCACCCCGCCGACCAAGGAATGAACACACACAGACTCAATCGACTGGCCAGGATGCCAATGGCTTCTGGTTAGAAAAATTCGCTCGGCGTCAGCGGCGTACAGAGTAGACGCCTCGACATCTGTGGGGTGGCTGGCGTCCCCACTACACCGGGTTCAAGAATGCGGATTTGGTCTCCGCCACGAGGCCATGTCGGACACAAGACATTGTCCTCCCCGAATCCCAGTTTCGCATAGTTCGGGCCACGCGGTCTCACCGGCAGTCAGGGACACTCTGGAATTCACCTGTGTCATCCGATCGAGAGCGTTCCTGTCCGAGAGAGTCTGGACCTGCCTTGCCCGATTTGTCCCTCAGCGGAGCTCGATGGAACCTGGTTCTTCCCCCGAGGTTACTCAGTCACAAAATTCGATGTCTTTGCGGAGCAACTGTCGTTGCAGGTTCCAGATGCTGACTTGGCAATGGCGAGCTTTGCCACGGGTGAGAATGAACCCATTTCATCAACACAGCTCAACGGGGATCCAATCAAAATTGCACGATTGATGTTGATGTGACGAGGACCCATTCTTCGCATTTAGAGTTCTTTGCTATGTCTCTGTCATGCATGTCTAAAGCGTTGTTCCACTGCATCCTGCATATACATTCCAAGCATGTCTTACAGCGTTCGCCACGATCTAGTCCGTTGGCTCTCTTTCTTTTCGGTTCCTTTTCTGTCTTAGATTGGTCTACATTGGATAAACCCTAATCGATAATTGCGACAAGATAGAGAGCCTCAAAGGGATTTATGATTTTTAGCGTAGAACCGCTCAATATACACAACTCCTGTCCTCTATATCACGTGGCTCCATGTGTCACTTTTAGGTGCGTATCTGCATTTACATTGTGTGTTCAGGTCGTCATGAACCGACAGCAAATCAAACGTGGAGGTTAGAAGTCTCGGCCGCGGCAATCTGCGATGCATAGGGCTTGAGAGCAGCAGCCACTTCCGTCGTGGTGAACTTCTCCACTTGCTGCGGGGCGCGACCGATGAAGGTGTGGGCTTCGAGAAGGTTGTCCAGGTCAGGCAGGATGGGGTTGAAGAAAGCCGTGCGGCGGATACGGTCGAGAAGGTCGTTATCCTTCCCTTGCTTCTTGACGTTGTCGGAGGCTTGGTGCGAGAGCACTCCTGCGAGAGCGGTTAGCTAGGTGCAAAGAAAAAAGCACCGACAAGTGCTTACGGATCTCTTCGTGGGCGTCTTGTCGGGAAAGACCCTTGGCCACACAGGCCATAATAATCTGAGATGGTTAGCAATGCCCTGAGGGCGAGAATTGGAGTGATTGCTCACGTTCTCTCTGTCAAGATGTTAGTTCATATCACCGATACAAGAAAATAGATGTGACACCTACGTTGCCATGAAAGGAAGCTCATCGTGCACCCGGCGCTTGATGACTTCGGGATAGACGACAAAGCCGGAAGTAACGTTGTCTGGACTGGGTCAGCAATGCATTACCCACAGGTTCACAATTCAGACGCACTCAGAAGAATAAGGCACGCATCAGCGGTCAGATAAAGCTCCGGAATGCTGATACGGCGAATGGCACTGTCGTCCTACTTCACGTTAGAGCAGAGTTACCTCACTGGAAGATAGACCTACCAGCGACCGCTCAAACCATTGAGCCGAGTAAGTGTCCAACGCATCCTTCGGGAGGTTCTGCAGGTGGCGACCGAGCGAGCACAGGCGCTCTGAACGCATGGGGTTACGCTTGTAAGCCTGCCTATAATTAGTTGTGGTATTCTTTCAATCGAGTTCAGATATTCTCACCATCGCACTGCTACCAATTTGATCCTTCTCAAACGGCTCTTCAACCTCCTTGAGCATGGCAAGGTGGCGGATATCGATACCAATACGCTCGCAGGTGGAGCCGAAAGAACCAAGAGCATTACCGACATCAACATCGATCTTGCGCGAGTAGGTCTGACTGGAGATGATGAACGCCGAGCTGAATCCAGCCTTCTCAGTGACGAGCTCATCCAGTCTCTCGACCTTGCCATGATCACCCTCAAAGATCTGGAGGAAAGAAGCCTGGGTACCGGTGGTGCCCTTGACACCGCGGAAGCGCAGGTCATCCCGAGCGCGCTCGAGATTACGTAGGTCCATCAAGAGATCCTGAATCCATAGGCAAGCCCGCTTGCCGACGGTCACCAGCTGTGCGGGCTGGCCATGCGTAAAGCCCAGACAGGGTAAGTCCTTGTACTGCTGTGCGAACTGGGACAGCTTGTCGACAACCACGGCCAGCTTGGGAATCAGAATATCCAGACCATCCCGAAGCAGGATCAGATCGGCGTTATCAGTGCAGTAGCACGAGGTTGCACCCCAGTGGATGATACCAGCCGCAGCGGGAGCCACCTGACCGAAAGCATGGACGTGAGCCATGACATCGTGTCGGCGACGCTTTTCTTCCTCGGCGGCGACCTTGAACTCATCGTCCTGGATCGTGGCATGAGCCTTCATCTGCTCAATCGCCTCATCGGTGATCGGAAGTCCAAGCTCTATAAAGCGTGACCCAGTCAATTTAATATTCCGCGCCACTTCAGATTCGACAATCCCCGTATATTCCTTCAATCGTCCAATCTCGTACCTTTCTGAGACTCCGCGAGCCAGATCCATAAGCTGCGCCACGTTGAGAATCGCATGCGAGGCGAGAACAGATATTTCATCTCCGTGCCTATCAATTGTTATATGGTCAGTCCCGGTCTAAACCAACCTCCAGGCCACGAGGCCCCTCATTCAGGTAGTGGGGAAAACTTACTCGCATATCGCGAGTTGAGAGGGGTCTGATAGACATCGTTATTGGCAGACATGGTGCTTATCCTACTCGCGGACAGCCTGACAGACGAATTGAGCAGCAAGGCCAACCGAAATGGCAATGACGAGGCAGTGTGCGAAGCAGGGAAATTTTGGTCCGCCCGATTTTAGCGGGGCTTATCACGTTATCACGTTATCGCCAGGTCACGTGTATATATAGCTTATCTCTCACTCTGGGGTGCGCTTATGCTTCATAATCTGGCCTTATTCGCCAAGTCATGACCGGACAAACGGATGGAGTATCCTGACCGCTGCTTGTAGGTCAGGTGGGAGTTACTTGCGTCGAATCTTTTTTTGACCTGAACAACAGATAACAAGTGGAATTGGACGTCACCATCGGAAGAACATTCTCATCAGTCTCAACCATGCAAGGAAGAAAAAAGAATTCCCAAATGAGATGAGAATCGGCACCATCGATCTGTATACAGACCACAAACCTACACACTGACTTCCGATGTGATGGGTCTTTGCCAATCTTGTCATGGCATGCAAACGCAGATCAGCCTAGATGTTGATCATTTATACATCTCCCTCGGCCGACACATGACAGCTCCACATCGCAGGGCAGACGACATGGTTTATACTCTGCACACCGCCCAATTCACTACACCATTGGCGGGAGCATAACCATCCTATGCAAACCCAGCGAACGCAAGATACGAGGACTTTTCCCGCAAGGAGGCTACGCCATCTCCATATCTGACCGCCAGCCAAGCGTACCTCGGTATCTATCCGTCGCCTATTGGATCCCTTAGGCAAAGGGGGTGGGCTTGCCAGATCCCGGCGTGGGATTCAGATGAGAGCCAAGCCGGATTGCCTTACGCGCATACACCAGGTTCAGGCGGCTTGCAATCCTGGCGGACGGGGCAACCAAGTGAACATTATTACCTAATGGATATCGAAATTTACCAATATATTGAGTGAGGGCGTTTGATTGATTTTATTCTGTTTTGAATTTGGATTTACATGTATAATTTTGTGTTTCAATTCGAATTCTTTGCTGCTCAATTTTTTCCCCTTCCACTTTCCGAAACTCTCGGCGTTCTGGGCAGGCTCGGCGCGGGTACGATGAGGCGTCCTCAGGTGGCGGTTTCTTAGGTATGATCCCGTCCGCGTCAGACTGTGGGCGAAACCGAACATAGTGTACTCCAGAGGACCGCAATATCGAGCAATTCTCCGAAGACAACTCTGGTTTAGACTCCAAACCCGCATACCATCGCTGTGAAATCACGTGCACCATCACCGGGCTAGTGCCAAGATGACAAAGCGGGGATAGATCGACCAATCACCAGCGAAAACTGAGTCTGCGGCTTGGCAATTGGTAGAGGAACACGATGCGCGCGCAATCTGGCGTAGGACAGACTTTGTCCGACGTATGAGCAGGAGATGTAATCGAGTGCGATGGACAGGTGAGAGAGGTATCCATCAGGAGGATGATTCAGTGCCAAAGGATCATCCAATGCGCTGTTCGACAACAGGCTCGACCAATGCCAAGGGCTGGGCGGAACCTGGGCATCTTGGCAAGAGGGAGTCTCTGAAAACGGACTCCGCTGCCATGGCGCTTTCCCTGCTTCTCCGCTGAGCGGTGCTCCTATAAGACGGCCTTCCGCCCTGACTCCCTCCTCCCCGGCCCCTTCTATCGTTCAACGGTGGGAGTCAGTTTCGTTTCCCCGCGTCCTCCTCCCATATATGCCTGGACACCTGCTTCTGGTTTGGGAAACCATGTCGTGAGCCATATACTCGTCCTCTGTGTGCGCTCAGTGTCACTGCCGATTGTCAATTGTCTGCTACCTGCTCAATCCGACTCGCTATGCCGGCCCCGGAAATGTCATATAGTCCGGCCTATCACCAAAGCCGAGACTCAGTACCCCCCATTCGGACTCCTGAACCTAGCCAGGCGAGTCCGCTACGGTCATCCGAGTGGACGGGTTTCGACGTGAATCCCCGTGCCACCGGTCCACGGGGATCCCACGCCTTTTCTCCAGGAACATCCCATCGCCAGCCTCGAGTGGACAACGAAACAATCGCGACTCGCTTTGCGACGTCCCCCACCACTGCGTACAAGGAAGAGCGACATCGTGGCAGTTGGGCGGACCAGCCATCATTGATGTCGGGCAACCACTCGAGCTCTTCGCGCACGCACAAGCGAAGTGCTCACGAGTCAGCTACGATTGACGACAGCCATGATGCCCTGCTGATGGTAGTAAGTTTAACACGATCCAACCAAGCTGATAATTGCAAATACTCACAAGTTTTTTTCACCCTCATAGTTCCGACTGTCACTTCCTGTGCCGCTCTGGTCATTCGTCGCCTGCCTATACACTTGCGGCGCTCTCTTCTTCGCTATCCTCATATCACCTCTCCGCCTCTGCTCGATATCGACCTATCTCCGCAACACTACATTTCAATCTCAACTCTGCGACCTTCTATGCCCGGCCTTGCACACCCACGAGCGTCTTGTGCGCATGCGCCCTCCAATATCAAATCGCAGCCCCTCCACACAATGGATCCAGTCGGATGTAGATGTCGAAGAGCCCGTGGAGACTGAATCAAGCAGATTCTATGCTGTCGGGTCCTCAATAGCCGTGCTCATCCTTTCGCCCCTTCTCAGCATCGTCATTCTGCTCTTCGCTTGGACTGCCGCTTTCTTCTGGGTCTTCACCATGGTCATGGGAAATCCGGACGGCACCGAGCGGAAAGATGATGGCCGCATCGCTGTACTGGGCGTTGTAAAGTGGTGGCACACATGGCTGGGCAAAGCCCGAAAAACACTATAATCTGCCTAGTCGACGACGGGACCTTCTACCTGTTACGACCAGGAAGCAACAAATCCTAGCAGTCCAGCAACGGACTGCAAGATTTGTCTCGTCCCCCTCTGTCTGACAAAGGCAGAAAAGAATTCTATGAGGAACGACCTTTCATTAACCCCTTCGTCTGCCAATATTATTACCTTCTGTGTGGAAGGTCACGATTGATATACATTTTGCATCCATGATGCATGGCGTCCAGGATTGGATTGAACTTGACTTTTAATGTTGGCGTCTCAGCGGGCACTGTGATACCTTTTTCTTTATTTTCTTCTCCGAGTTTCCTGTTTCGTTTTGATATCCCGAGTGGCTGTTCTTGCTATCGAGGGATGTGATGTGATGCCTTAATACCCCGGAGGCTCTTCCATACTCGGTTGGCTGTACTTGTATGCATGACGCTTGTTTGTAAGAGGTCGGGATGGTGTGCTGTGTTTGTATGAGCATGAATTGATACCCGGGTTTCTTTGCTTCATGGTAATTCCTGCAGTAGAGTGAATCTATGTAGAGTACGCTGTATAGTCTCACCAGACTGTTGCGAAGATTACTGGCTATAAGAAACTGCAAAGACAGGTAGATATTGGCTGGAATCATAGCCAATAATGACTGGCATAGCACCGTCTAGAATAAAAGTAACGTAAAAAATGTCAATATCAATGTTCTATGTGCAATGCCTATCAAACTTTTGCTCGTAACAGAATCATGAATCAAGTCCTTTATCCGAATCACCCCCGTACGCGTGTAGAATCACTATCAAAAAGGGGGTATTATGAGGAAAGAAGAACAACAGATCACAAACGCATTCACCGTCTGCGGTCCCGGCCAGCTTTGAACCCACCTCGTCCACCCTTTCCAGGACTGCGGCGCTTCTCGACTCGGCTTCCGCTTCCACCCGGTGCACCGTGAGCCTTGGGTGCACCAAGGCCTCGACGGCCCTGGTTCGGACCCTTGGAACGGAGGTTGTCGTTCACGGCAGCTGCATCGTCTTCCTCGTCCACGTCCATGTCGTCGCCTGTCTTCTTCTTCTGCGACTGTCCCATCTTCACCTTGCCCTTCTGGCCGCGACGGACGGCATCCGGACCGCTGACGGCTGCGAGGTAGGCGTTGATACCGGCAGGTCCTTGAGCACCGCTCATCTGGACGTCGTCCGCGGCATCGTCATCGCCGAGGAGAAGACGTCCGTCGGCGTCAAACTTCGCTGCGTGCTTCTTCTTGGAGCCAGGTCCGGTATTCAGGAAACGCTGACTGGGTTTGGTTGTGGAGATGTTGGCCAGAGCGTTGGGAGCCAACAGATCCAGCGGGTTGTCCTCTGGCGAAAGCTCGCGAATGTACTGGGTGCTTTGACCCGACTTCTTCTTGCCGCCGGGGGCACGGCCCTTGATACGGGCGACGCCTGCGTTGTCAACGTCGATCTCACTGGCGTCATCCAATTCCTCGTCGTCCGACTCATCCGAGAAGTCAGAACCATACACAGCCTTGTCGAAAGCGTTGTTTGGTTGTTGGTCTGTGGTCTTCTCTTCCTCATCCTCTTCGCCTTCGACAGCGCCTTCCTTCTTCTTGCGTTTGCTGCGCTCACGCTGCTTGCGAATATTCACAACAAGCTTGCGGTCCTCTTCGCCGACCAGACTCTCCATGAGCGGGGCGCCAAATCGGCGTACCAAACGGTCAATGATGCCCTTCACCTTACTACGCAGACGACCCTTGTGTTCCTTATTCCAAGCCATGAGGTTGGGGACAAGAGCAGACAATCGAGGGCGCAGGGCATCATCAGGAAGAATGACGACGGCAACCTTGACAAAGCCAAGCACAGAGCGGACGATCTCGCGGTTGTTGCTGGTAAGGAAAAGCTCGACCGTTTGCACCAGATCCGACAAAATTTCAGGGCGAAGCTCTTTGTAGAACTCGAAGAAGAGTCGCGACAGAGCCGTGACAGAGGCAGCAACCATATGAGGGGAAGCTCCGGCCAAACCAGCAGAGACCATGGTGAAAAACTCTTCGATGGTAGCCGGCGCATCAGGGGAGTCATCAGGCATGTGCGGCACAAGCGAGTTTCGAATCATGGTACCAGTCGGGTTGCGCTCGGGATCGATAGTGCGACGAGCAAGGTGGATGAGCAAATCGAAAGCTGCTGTGCGTGCCTTTTCATTGCTTTCCTTGCATCCCAGGACCACCTCAGATAGGATCGAGGGAATGAAGTGCAAGTCTGAAGTTGGCAGATGCGTGATCAGCTCATCAATGGCGAGCATGCGGTCTCGCCGACCCGATGCTGGGGTTTTCTCAGATGTCGCCAACATGAGAGCTTGCAACTCGCCGCTGCGCTCCTGCAATGCGGCACTGCCCGTTTCTGTTGAAGCGAGGCGGGGGATCAACTTGTAAGCCTTCTTGATGAGCTGTTGGTCTGGGTTTGGCGACGATCCGTTGAGAATAGCCGCTGCCATAGGAAATAAGTTGGCAAAGCTGGAGCGGGGCAAGTAAATAGACATAGCTATAACCAGGTCAATCAGGGTGTGCGATGTCGGCGGCATCTTGTCAGAGGCGCCCTGCTTGGCAGATTCTTGCTGCTGCTCCTCGACCAAAGACGACTCGAGCATTGATGTCACACGAGTGAAAGTCTCATTGAGTTCCTGTAAAAGATTAGCTTGCTTTGAATTTTTAGAGATGAAGAGGAGTGGAACTACCTTCTCGGGGGTAATGCTCAAGTAAGCGTTGATACACTGAAGAATGTATCCACGATGATGGGGAAGAGTCTGGCTGTAAACGTTGAACAAGACCGCCAGTAGATTACTTGCGAAACCAGCCAAGTGAGCAATGTTCTTCGTAGCAGCAGCTTTTGTGATGCGCCGCTGCAGAATCAAGTCATCCTCATCAGCCTCGATAGACAGAATGGCCTGGTTCGACTCGACCAAGTTCTGTAGAGCGCGGCAGATCTCAACTCGCAGCTCAGTCTGCTTGTAAAGCACGTTGGAGAGGAGCTCAGCAAAGCTCTGATCAAAGGCATCAACCAGGTCGAGCGGCAGCTCACAGTAACCGGGAAGAATACCCCAGGTCTGGTGGACCAAGGTCTCGAAAATCTTCACTTCAACTTGCTTCCCCATAGCACCAAAGTCCACCATCTTCTGATACAGAGCCTCGCTCAGAGGCACAAGCTCCGAGCGGAAATGGCGCATGTCGGTATTTGTGACACTATCCCGCAGGATAGGCAGCATCCAGACGCGACCAGGCTGGCCATTCTTCTGCTCGATAATATTCAACGGCAAAAGCTCAAGAACGGCTGCTGGTCCCATTGCTTCAATGGCACTTCCAAGAACGCGGTCAGCTTCTTTCTTTCCGTGAAACGACTCATTCGTACGCAGCTCGCCGATAGTAGTGACTATTTCAACAAGACAGGGGCTGCTGCGCCACTTGAAACAGTCGAACATGGCGGAGCAAACGTTGAATACTTCCATCCATGCAGCCTGGTATTTGACCGAAAGCAATTCAGACCCCGCGCGGGCCAGCTTCTCGAGCGTTTTCTCATCATAAATCGAAGGCTCAATGATGACACTGTTAGGAATGCAGTTGTGCAAGAAAGAGATCAGGCACTCTGATGCTGACACGCGAATATTATGGGAAGGCGAAGCCAGGAACCCCGCAATCAAGTGGAAGAGATCCGGAAGCTTTTCAAATGTATCCTCAGGGCTGATCTGTGCCGACACATCATAGCCGCGAGAAAGCACAGCGATCCATGGGGGAAGCAGTTGCGAGTCGTTCTGTGCGGGCTTGAGCTCGGAGATGGCTTCAAGAAGGCGAGGAAGCTTCGAGGAAGAGAACTCGTCTGCCATGCCTTCAAAAATAACCTCAAAGACCTCAAAAGCACCCATAGTGATGTACTCATTGCTAGAACGAGACGCGTTCATCAGCAATTCGCAGAGTGGTTCAATCTTCTTGCTTGGCCAGCCGCCCGATGCAATTGCGATGGTCTTGACCAGCTGCAGTGAATGAATGACCAGCGGTTCGTGGTTCTCGCGGTGGGCATCGTGGCGACCCTTCTTCTGCTTGGCTGCGGCCGTAACGCTGTCACCCAATGTCTTCATCGCAGATTCCGCGCACATGTCGGCGGCCGGATGGTCCAACGAAGGACTCGGCGGGGGCGCCTTGAGAACCTTGATCAAAGCCTCCTGGGCGCGCTTGCGCACCTTGGGTCGGTGGTCGACGGAGAGACTCAGCAAGCCCGCCGTCGCTCGACGCGGGCCAACTTGCGTGTGGGGCAGGTTCCAAGACGCGGCATCTTGGGCGATGAGGAGCGACTCGAGACAGCCAATGGATGGTCGCAGCAGTGGCGCTTCAACCTCGGGAAGCGAGAGTGCAGGCGCGAGTCCGGTGAGAATTTGGGCAAACTTCGAGCGAAGGATCGGGGGAGGAACGTAGGCGGTTGTGAGATCGAGAAGGTAAACGACTGAAGTGGCCAAGTCCTTGTTGACAATGCCCTGTTCAGCCGACAACGACTGGGCGAGGAGAGCGAGCAGTGCCGCAAAGTATGCTGTTGGAGAGAAATCGGCTTTTTGATCGCGAAGAGTGTCTTCCACTGCAGAGAGCACGACAGCGGTCTGGAATGATCAGTGATCTGCCGACAGCGATCGGCGTGGAAACTTACATGGTGCTGATTCTGCAGCTTGGGAGACTTGATCTTCTCGAGCTTCTCCGCCAGGGTCGCCATAATGACCGTGGACGGCGAGGGGAGAAGAGAAAAAGCGTGCGGGGGAGACTGTTCTGGCGGTGATGGAGAAATTTCGTTGGAAAAAAAAAGGTACGGCGGGTCTTGGCGGGTTATCGATAAGCATATCCGATTTACTGCAAAATGTACTGATCTCGCATCTGATAAAACAAAAGTGAATTTGAGTATTTATATCAATTAATTAAATTAAACAGTGTGGTACTATTGGCCTTGCATTTGGGAACTACTCTGACTTTCTCTTACAATGGAATCTAGACCAGTTACAAGATCCTTTTGGGTATATCTGTACCAAGGATGTCTCTCCAGTCAGTCTATTGGCATTCGAGACTTGTAATTAGTGAATTATATTTGAGAATATGAGACTATGACCAGTCTCCTCGAGGTTTCCTCCCATGCACCGTAACTCTGGCTAGAGTTAGAATCCACCTGGACACAACAAGCAAGGCAAGAAACCACTTACACTTTCAAGTAAGCATGCAAATGCTTATCCCTTAGCTGCCGCTTGACCAACGTTTGGAAGATCTTTGCCGGCTCTAACCCCCACCCTAATACTTGCGTGCATAAACGCAGTCCATATGACTCAACCGCCTGCTGTGCCATGACATTCTGATATCTGCCCAATTCTTTCAAATGCGGATCTCGTGGCCATGGTGAGTATGGGAGGAAATAGGTGGTCTCCTTGACATCCTCAAAGCCCGCGTCGATCATCCAACCGCGGATTTTATACCACATGTTGAGCTCGCGACCTGTTAAACGTGCAGCCGTATCAAGGGCCTGCACATGTTGAAAGATCGGTGAGTCGACAGTCAATGAGCCATCATCACTCCATGCCCAGATGGCACTTTCTTGGTGCTCACAGTAACCCCCTGGCTTGGTGTGCTCGTACATACGGCGTATCAGTAGTGGCCAGTCAGCAACGCACCTGAAAGGAATTAGTGAGACTGGAATGGTGATGGAGATGTAGGTTGAACGAACATCGCCAATAAACGTGCATGAATATAGTCGAAATGATTCTTTTTGTATAGCCACTCATCTTCAATGTTCTCGACTATGAACTCCAGATTGGGTAGTGTCCAGCTCGGCTGAATAGGATCTAAATCGTTCCCAATGATATGGGCCTGTGGAAATTTCCTGGGTACATGTTAGAACCTATTCCAGCATCATCAGAGAAGATTCTGTACTCAGCCATGTCCAGGGCCCAGATTCCTGTCCCTGTTCCCAGATCCAAGATTTCTTGGGGATTTTCTAATGGACTATTGTGGAGTTCTCCTCGCAACAGCATCAGCCATCTGTCGGGAATTACTATCAGCGCAAGATTGATAGAATGGAATCATTCGAGCTGACATGTGATGTGTCTGGAATTGTTCAGCGCGGTTTATGCCGGAAGACAAGCAATTTTCTTACCAAGTCCATGCGATCTTGTTCTTCTTCGTCATTTGGTAGCCTAGTGGGGTCAATCTCATGCTTGATTCGAAACTAGGGATGGGTCAGGCACATGTATTCACCCTGAGATGAAAATTAGTACTGGGACAGGATTCTAGCAGGGGCCAGATGAGCGCCTACCATTCGATTGCTAGTGTATCGTCGGCCATTTTCATATTGGTAATCGAGTACACTGGACGAGAGGGAGGTCACGTCGTCGGTCAAGTCATTGCTAAACTCGGCATTTTCATCCTGGCGTCCAATTAGAACCTAAGCCTGTCCACCGGCGCAAAACTACCAACGCTGAATTCATCCACAGAGATGTGATGTTCGCTTTGATCAGAGTATCCAACCCCCGGCATGGGGAGAGGTGGTGGGCCGACACGGTCGCGATCTGTAGTTCTCGGCGAGGGCATGATTGGAAGTAATCCCTTCGAGTATTCAGGAAAACAAGAGCTTTAGAGGATGTACGGAGTATGTGAAGGAGAATGGACCCTTGACGTGAAATGTGATGTATCCCGCAATCCTCGACTGTTTAATGCCGATGCCCCAGAGAGGTCTGTGCACGGCAATCACTCGGTCTTTATTTTGGGTTTTTCACCGTTCTTCATCAGACTTGACTTGGAGTGAACCAGACAGAAAAAAAAAAAAAAACTCATGTCGAGTCAACACCATGGGGCCATGAACTCACCCCGCTATGGATTTGCAGACCCAACAGGCCGGTCACCAATGATCAAGGAAGTGGAAGGTGTTGTCTTTTCTAGTGGAAGGATGGGCGCCAATACCCTTGCCGCGTTGGAATCGACGCCCCTGAGTCCGGCGGGGCGTTCCTTGCGAGGGGTAACCTCGTGTGGCATGCTATAAACTCCAATTAAACACATGTGTTGTTTCATAGCTGCTGCACAAGTACAAGTCCTGCACAAGTATAAGAACGGACAGTGAATGTGCAGAATTACTGATATCATGGGGATGCTCCACGGTGATCATCCGGGAGGCTTACCTAGCGCCGAACTGGAATAACGACAAATATATATATGCGAGATGACCATGCCATGAAACATTTGTCATCTTTAACCTTGGAAAGAGAAGAAAAAAATCGCAATATCCAAAAGCTCACTTCTACCTACCCTCCAGGGCTGTTAATTCATGTTGACGATCTGTATTGCAAGGTTCTCTCTTGATATCCATTGAAACAATTATTGGCAGACTGCCCAGGTGGCTCCAATTAACTCGCACAGCAATGAAAAAGTTCCTCCTCTCGAATAGCCCGGAAATGTCTACTACAAAGCCAAAAGAAAAAATGAATAAGATATAAGATCAACATAAACCTATGTAGTAATACCCGATAATGTAAACCCCCAAATGAACGGGAGAACAATACAGTCTACTTTTCTTCAAACCCTTCAAAACTATCTTTGCTGATCTAGGCTTTCCCCATGGCGTATCTCCGAGAGACAAGTTGATGCTAGGTCCACGGGTATCTCTTGGTCATCGAACACGGTTGAACAGTGACTGAGCGACGGACCGAGAGGTCTAGCACCTGTCTCGGATTACCTAGGTATCGTGTACCATGCTCTCTAGGTTGACCTCGCTTACGCCCTTTCATTGCTCGAAGATACGTTCAATTGGCAAGTCTATTCCCAGATGCAGTTGATGAGAGATAAAGTCCAATTCAGTGGCAACAGCCATCATGTCCCATCTGACACGGACAGTACTGGACATGTAAGAACAGAGAGAGTGCGGTCTGAAAAGCGGTCTCGCCTTGAATCCAGTCCCAAAGCACAACCCTGTAGCTCCGCGTATAGACATCCAATCGCATAATTCATGATATCTGAGAACAAAAACTCCAAAACCGTGAAACAGGCGCTATCGCTGGGACATCCCCGGCTAATGAGCCTTCCAGATCTCTCGATGACAGACAGACCATTTTCTATCCCTCTCATGCAGATTGGCAGTTCTGCAAGGCGGAACACATGTGACTAGCTCTTGCCAAGGGAGGTTCGGGCTGACAGTTGAAGAACGGTGCAAGCAATGGCTAGTCAAAATCATTAGAATAGAATCTCTCCGCTGTGCTCCGGCTCAAATCCCAGGGCTTGCAACTCGGAGTATCGCTTTTTATCGCCGTTCTTGCGCCGAGCATCCTCTTGCTTCTTTAGCGCAAACACTTCTTCGAATGGGGCCTTCGTTACGGATGTCGGAATTTCGTCTTCCCGGTCCAGATCCTGAAAATAGTCAATTTCAACATTTCGGAGGCTCACGCGGTACAGCCTGGATTCACTCACCACCTCGCCCAATAAGAGCACGTTCTCTCCGCGCACGAGGAATATTCCCCGTGAGATATCAGCATATAGTTTCCCCGCGTAGATTCGCTCGGTAGTATCCTGGAGCACGAGATTCGCTGGAAAGATCGGATATCGTAAGCATAAAATATGGCGGGGATTCCGTCTGGCATTGCGATCCGTACCAAATTGATCCCAGCTCCGCAAGACACCGATCAGTTTTCTCCCGTCGCGTAAAACAAGCACTAATTTCTCTGCAAGACGTGGTGGGATCTGCGTCAGCGAATCATCTTCATCTCGGCGCTGTTGCCAGTCCGAACATACTATCTGTCAAGTCCAGCAGCTGCGCGGCGGTGGTGAACATCTGCGGCGGGAGCTGGGGCGGGCCCGAGGGAGGACCCTGGCTCGAGGGACCGAGTACATTCTGCTGTTGCTGATTCTGCTGGGGCGAGGTGCGCTGCTGCGCATTCGACGGATTATCGTGTAGAGATAGCCGTTCCATGGTGGGCTGAGAATGGAGGGGTAGCGGAGCGAAAGTCGGAAGTGGGCAGAACTCGGCGGGTGAGAATCAGGGTTGGAATTGTTTAGGTCTGGCTCGTAGAGATTGATGTTCTCATGCTGGAACGGTTGCTCTGGTTGACCGGAAAGCAATCTAGTCGCCGATGCGAGTTCTCCGATCCACTGGAGATCAAGGGTAGTGTTTGTTCTGTTTGCGTGCGATCTATATCTTCCGCACTTGCCAACTCCGGTGAAATTCTCACCGACTACGAGTGCCCTCAATGTGATGCGAGTTGCCTCTAAGCTCATTGCTTCTTCTCTTGCTGTACTGGATTTCTGTGGCATGCACTGCCGATGCAATTCTGGATCGCTTGCCTCTTGGTTATGATGCAACGTGAAGAACGAGAAATTCCACCTCGACCAATACAACGACGGGCTATTTCTATAAGCGAGAAGCTAATCGAAGACTAATATGCTAAAAATACTCACAGGCATTACAAAGCAGAATCAAACACAATAGTCCACACAAATATATGAAGTACAAGAATCGAAACAAGGGGAATATCGCCAAATAGAAACAAGGCCAAACATGAAAATACAAGCCATATCCTCCTCGAATACTCACAAGACGACTCTTACCCCATTTTTCTGCCCGCGCATTCTCTCCTCTCGCCGCCGACTATATGGCGCGCAGTATGGCTCATCAGAAGAACCAATACTCGCCCGCACACGATCCTGCGAATGATGATACGCCGGGCTCGACGGCGCCGGTGCAAGCTGCATGGCCTTGAACTGGGCGTCAGAGATAATCCGCAGGCCATACAAATACCGCATCAGTTCAAAGTCCGCCCGGCTTCCAGCAAGCGTCTCGCCGCGCTGATAATGCTCACTCGCAACGTGGGTAAGCATGCGGTCCCACGCGCTAGACTCGGCGGAGTGCAAAGATACACTTGGTGGCGGTGCGTTCTTTTCGTCGTTGGCAGGGACGTCGGACATGGAGAGGGCCTCCTTTTCGGTATGGCTACTTTCGACAAACGTCGTGTTCGGGCATAACGGGCACCGGGCTGTCTGCGGTGGTGGGTGCGTGCGAAAATGGTTCATTACGTGCGTGCGCCATTGTGCGGCATCATCAAAGGAGTCGTGGCAGTCGAGCATATGGAAAAGACAAATGTACATCCGAGCAGGCTCGGCGATATCGCCTGAAACTGACGACTGCGTCGCCGCTGCAGCTGTGCTCCACGAGGAAGACGATGCGCGCGATGGTGTCACAGCATGACTATCCCCAGCATCTCCCCCTCCCGCAACGGGAACGGACCCAGCAGCCATCGTGGTAATCACAGGCGACCTGCCGTTCTGCTCAACCCCACGAGCGAGACCGATATCCACCGAGGAGATGGACGAAGACGACGACCCGCCGGATAAGCTCGGTAAAGTAGGCGAAGACAAAGGCATCTCGACGGTCCGCGACTTTCGTTGCTGATTGCAGATAGATATCGGCCCAGAAATCATCAACAGCAACAGCAGATGGTGAGCAAAGCCGCAGACCAGACAGGCCAACAAGCCACCAGTCACAGATTCGACACGGGGACTTTGCAAGCGCACGCTCCGACATGCTCCGCCGAGCGCGGGGTGGGTGCCCTTCGTCGACTCTTGGATCGCGTCAGTCTATCTCTGCGCCCTTAACCCCGTTACCAGAAGCGCATCGCATATGTGCCACGGTAATTCTCGAGTCGGATCGGACGACTTACCCTTCCAGACCTTGCAGTTTGCTCGCTGGAATGCGCACACGTCAACCGGTAGGTACCTTTGGCCCCGTCAGCATGCATGTCATTTTTAGGTACCGGCGTGGCCCGATGCACATATGCAGCACATACCTAGTCTGCCGAGTCTAGACAAGTAGTGTCTAGACTCGGGGATCGACTCGGGATATCGATATAGAATGAATGATCTTGCGTCGAATAAAGTACGGCCTCGAAAAGAAACAATCGGCACCAGCTTAGGTCGTAAATGTATAGTACTCGACTGGATGGTAATAAGAACAGTCAAAGAAAAACCGAGATCGCAGGACTCGCCAACGAAAGAAAGGGACATAAATGAAACAGTATGAAAGAGGAACCTAGCCAGGTTAGGGTTTCGACTTTTTTTTTCCATATCACGCTAAGCATTGAGGGGCGCGGGGTGTTGGGCTAACGTTTAGACTAGGATGCAGTAGTGCTCACTTGTTGGGATTGAGAACGGGTATTTGCATAGAATTTACCTGCTATCTCGAATACTAGCCAGAAAAGGATTCCTCGGTGAATATGGAGTATTAGGTCTTTATTTCTCTACGCTTCATGCGGTGGTATCATATCCAGAGCGGGGCAATACAACTAGAGCACGACCGAAGGATTCAGGAATAAGTTGAATTTTTCCTGCCAAGCAGGGAGCAAATTAAGTGGAGATAAATAATGGACAGTGGGATCAGAAGTAAAAGAGACCACAGGCCTCGGAGAGGAGAATCAAAACAAAATTTTGGACTGAAAGAAGGGAAACAGGAGAGAAGAACCAAAGGAGTATTCCCATCCGTCTATTTGGTACGCCTTCAAAGGAAGAGAAACAAGAAACCAACCAACCGACACCGTGGATGCCTGCAAAAGAAACAAGAGAGAAAATGCACAAGTCTATTCGTTTCGTGAGGCGCATAATGTAGGAAAAAAGACCACTTTTAGAAGCGGTCAGCCAAGTCACCGCCCGCCACCGAATTGTTGGTTGACGATGACATGGACGAGAATCCGCTGGGAGGGTTGAGCATATCTTGCACGGCAACCTTGGGCACCTGCGGCACAGGCAATTTGCGCTGTGTGCCGTCCGGACGAGACATTATGTCGGTAATGCTCGGGCCCATGTGTCCTTGCCCGGCATTATAGTAATTGGGACCCTCAGGTTGCGGTTCCATCGGAGCCAACGCAGGAGTGTGCTGGAGCGAAAGATGGCGGATTGATGGAAGATGCAACTCATTTGTCCCCATTGGACGCAGACGCGGCGAGTGCGCCGGTGTGGCCAGCGGGGTGTGGTCGGGAGTCGGGGACAGCGAGTCGTGAGAGAAAGTCGGAGAAGAAGGCGCAGTGGAGTTGGGAGAGTTGGGGCGCGAGCGCTTCACGCGGTGTTGCCCATAAGCATCATCTTCTTCATTGGAATGCGACCGAGTCATGTTTTGGGAAATAGCATAGGCGGAGAGAGACGGCAGACCGCGCCCGCCGTGATGACGGGAGCCGAACGGATGATGCCGCGACCCGTGGTAGCCCATGTGATCATCTCGCTCGACCTGCGACGCCGCGGTTGCCAGCAGATTAATGTCCATACCCGACGAGACACGGTCGGGGTTGCGCGAGTATGGGCCCAGGTTCGATCGCATGTGGTTGGCATAGTTGGAGAAAGAGTGCGGCGGCGAGACATCAGGCGAACCAACCTGCGAGACCGGCGCAGAGCGAGTAATGGGCTTGCTGGGAGGAGGCATCATGTTGGCAGCGTTGACCATGACGGCATCGTGACTGGCGGCGGCAGCGGCGGCAGCAGCCAAATGCTGGGCCTTGTTGCTCCGGCGCGAATTGGGATTGTTGTGGATGCGCGAGTGACGAGTGAGTTCATCGGAACGACTGAAGCGCTTAGTGCAGCCGGGGAATTGGCAGGCGTGAGGCTTCTCGCCGGTATGCGTCCGGATATGCCGCGTCTGGTGCTCCAAGCGGTGGAAAGCACGATCGCAGAGCGGACACTTGTAAGGACGAGGCAAGTCCTGACGGACCTCCTCGTTGGCGGGACGAGCACCCTTCATCAGAGGCGGCAGCAATCCTACAGCGGAGGCCATGGATGGATCTGATTGTGTTTGGGCAGTGGCCGGTGTAGGAGCAGGGGTATCCTCTGCTTCTTGGGGATTCAGTAGATTAGAGAAACCCGACGAGTCTGAGGGCGGCATATGAGTCTGGTGAAAGTTGGGGGGATAATGAAGTTTTATGGGAAGCAAGGGCTTTCAGATGGAGAGCCGAGGCGATTTATCACGGCAGGGATTCCAGAGCTAAAATTGACTCCGGGTCGATCAGCACCCAAAGGGAGAGTTGATCGGAGGGATCGGAGGGGATGTCTTCAGTATGTAGGCCACAAGTAGCAAGCCTAACACAAGGGGATATATGGGGTGGCAAGGAAAGGAGAAAGAAAAATCTGGAGATGACGATCTGGGGAGCAGTAGATAAAAAGGAAGAAAAAAGGGAGGGGGAGTCAATGAGGAATGGAGGGGATAAATGAGGAAGGGAGAAATCGGGGAGAAGGGGCTCGGGATCGGTTTTTGGGGGAAAAGGAAAGCCAGAAATTGGAGAAGAAATAAGAGAGAAAAAAAATTCAAAAGGGAAAAAGGAAAAAGAAAAAAAAAGAAAAAGAAAATTCAGACTTATCGGATCGTAACAAGGTTGAGCAGAGACTGTGGGGGAAGCAAAAAGACCGGGGGCGAAAAGGGCAAGAATTGAAAAAAAAAAAAAAAGAAAAAAAGAAAAATCAACACCCTAAACCGGAGCAACGTGCGTCGATCTCACGGTCGCGACTTTATTGTTCATTTTCAATTCATTACAATTGAATTCTACGAGATATACCATCATTACTGCACTCCGACTATCTCGTTAAATGATTCTGCACTCCTTCGAGTCCCAGAGTCCGATTGCTCATTTGCCCGGTGCATGGCGTGGAGACCAAGACGCGGAAAAAAATAAAATAAAAAATCGAACAGGGCTACGTACTCCATACCGCAAGTGGAGACCAACAGGTCCTCAGATTAAGTAAGTGAAGAAAGTTGGTGCGTGGCCCGTAAATCCTCAATCTGCCCCTTCCGGCTATCGCGGCGTCTGGAGAAAGCTGGGGGCTCCTCTTATCGGAGGGGGCAAAGGGGAAATTGTGGATGATTCCTTGCCCCCCTTTCTCTTCCTGGAGGATTGGTGTTTACCTAGGTGACTTTCGCTCATCAATTCTCACAAGCTTATCCCAAATGGATGATCAACAATGATGACATGACAGGTGGCAATGACGGAGGTCCGGAAGAGACTCGTCTAGACTATGGATATCAAGGGAGGGTTTGAAGGGACGATCGAGGGGGGGCAGTCATCCTGGAGAACTCCATGATTTTACTTCCCCAGTGACGACGCCAAGGATCATCGATGATGTCGACACATGATACATGGATTCGAGCATGATGGAGTCATGGGAGAAGATGGAAATGGAGAGGTCATACAGCGCCATGGAATTGCGTGAGGACGAAAACAAGCCGGGTGATATCAAAATTCGTTCCCCATCCAATCACTCTCCATGGGGGGAAGGGCTCCATCTGGAGAGATGGTTACTCAAATCAGAGTTGCCGATAACGCACGCCTGATAGGATGAAATACCCCGGATTCCAAATGGTAAGGACGTACTCCGTAGACCGTGAAAACAGAGCACCACCGTGGACATCATTGATAGGCGCGGATCGTCCAATTACCGACGACGATATACCATGCAGCCGCAAAGCCGCGAGTCAGCCCTTGCACGGCTGAATCGGAAATTGGTGGCACAGGTTCATGCTCCCCATATCATCCGGAGAACAATAATAGTACTCCATAAGGTAGGCCGCTAGTCGGGGATAAATTCACTTCCCGATGGAATTCGCCTCCTCAAGTCCCATGTGATAGTCTCTGAGGACCTGGTTGGATGGAATCCAAAACGGGTGATCTCTCTTGGAGAACATCCGATCTTAGGAAGTAGTAAAATCCCTGTTACTCGCTCGTGGATGACCTGCATCCAGCCGTGTTCCAGGGAAATCCCCTTAAGTGGTAGATCTTAAGCACAAACTCATACCTCCTCTTGCGACGTCTCGAGTGCCGGCTTGACTCCCGAAGCATTGAACCCCCTCGGTCCCCACTCGGAACTCTTCCCCCAAATCCACCCTTCACTCTCCACGGGGAAGTTGCCATTCGCTCTGGAGAAACTCCGGATTCGGCGAACGGCTCTGCAGGGGATGGACTCCCAAAGCAGGTACCCTAATGATTACCCGCTTTTTGCCGAGCGATCAATAGGAATGGGTTCGTCTGACAGAAAGGGGGCGATGCTCTTGGTATTTCGGTTTGGAGATGGGGGTCGTGGGGAAACCGGAAGCCGACTTCCGAGACTGGGAAAGCCATTCGTCTCACCTTGGGATAGAGACTTTGAATTATTGATGATTTTCATTCTCAATTATTGTATTGTGTATGGAGTACTCCGTACTCTGTAGATTAAAATGATCTTGCCGAGAATAATATCATCCCCGCGATCGCAAGGGATCAGCATATTTACCCACATACTATCGACTATCGGAGAGCGTGGGGGTCGGAGTGGAGTGGATACAGCCAAGTTGAGACTGCATCTCCCGCAGCGGTGAACACGCCATCTCTTGGAAAAGGACTGGAGATGATCGCTAGAGTTTGGATGTGCCCGCTGATCGCCCGCTGTCCGAGTTTATGCCGGAATTATCCCGATGACTCAATTACTACCCCGCAATCCCATCCACACCAATCCTACCGGTACACTACTGTAGGATCGCCGTGTGTCGCTCGAGAGTACCCTGCGGGGCATGCAGGGGTCCCTGGATGCAGGTGAACGTGCCACGATCACCATGACTAGTGTCTATGCTGGTTGTCGCAACACGATCGACTGTCCGACATCGCTGATGGGCAAGTGTCAGAAAGTGTGAATCCCTTCTTCCCCGCAGTCTATCATCACGCCATACCGGAATGGATCTCACAACGCGAGTTCTTCTTGGCTCGGGGTCCGAATATGGAAAGATACGAATATGCCAACCCGTTTCTGATTGGCGGATCGCATAGTGCGATCAGCCGAGATGTTCATACTGTATGTAGTCGTGAACGCTGCTCCGACGCTGATAACAGCTTGGCTTGTGAAGAAACAGGGTATGTAAAGTTAAATCTGGTCAATGAATCCCTCCACCTCGAAAAAGCAAGTTATCTCCAAGCGCCAGCATTCCAGATTTGGAAATGGCCCTGGCCCTCGATCCTTCATGGCCTTGGATCGACGTCGTGAGTTCTCACGAACTATTGGATGAACCTCGCTCCTACGTGATACTTTTAGTCAAACATCCCCCGGCCCGTTGAAGCCATTAGATTATCCACTACGTTATCAAAATCGTGATTCTCCGCCACCCGGCCCCAGATTCGAATCCAACGCATCTAGGCCACCTCAGCACTCTCAGCCCCCCCTTACTTCTTAACCGAGGAGGTATGACGTGCTCTGACTCTGACGTCGAACCGGGGTGATCGGGGTCGGGGCCTATCTAGGCTCCGTTTACAATCGCGCTGGTCTCCCTGTTGCCTAGTCGCTGAAACCTCACCAAGCGAACGCCACGGGCACACGACACACGACACACACGAACGCTCGAGGCGTTTTGGAGGGAGCGTTAAGAGGTGGAGATCAAGAGGGGGGTAAGATCGACGACGCATCAGTAGTAGGCTTCCCTGAAACAACAGATAAGAGCGGCATCTTGGAGGGTGACATGGTCCTGCTTGGCAGGTATGATGTGGAGGAGGGGAACCACAAATCCGGGGTAGGTTACGGAGTACTGTTCACATTCCTGAACTTTGCGGAAGAGCTCCAAGCATGTACTCTGGACGGGTGTAAGTTCTCATCAAGGTTGATCCTGGGAGGGGAAGTACAGGAGAGTACATAATGCTGCATCCAATTACTCAAGGCGATGCGCTGAAGAAAGCACTGCAACCCCGACTTTACCTAACAACAATTGCTCCGGCATCCGGCACACGGCCCACGGCACACGCACCACCCACTACCCCGACGCACGCCAAGGCGAGCGATCCGCGATCCACAGCTTCTGGAACACCGAATCCTCCCCGAATCATGATATCACTTGCCCCAAGCGTTCTGCGGGGCTATCTGGAGTCCGACTGAAACAATTAACTTGTGATAACGAGGTCGAACGAGATAGGTATCTGCATATATATCTGCATGACATGTAACAGTCTCGACGCCCGAACATATTCGCAAAACTTGCCCCAAGAGCTCCTCTCTCTCTCTCTCTCTCTCTCTCTCTCTCTCTCTCTCTCTCTCGCACCACGATGATCGAACCACCCGCTCCACTCTTAGCCGGAGTGGAAAAAGTATTTTTAAATGTTTACCCCAGATGGAGTAAGTCCTGACAAAGCATAGAGAAAAGTGGCAATCGTGATCGACTTGGCGGCCGGGGCAATTCCTGTGGGTGATCAAACGCGACTGCCTATCTGCCAATCATGCAATCCTTCATCCACAGCTCCCTCACAAAAGCTGAGGCGGAGCCTGATAAGCGAAAGCAACTTGGGGGCGCATCCCCAATGGGGCAAAGAGAGAAAAAAAAAAAAAAAAAACTAACACGGAGTGCCGTACGAAGCCTGAGACTCAGCCGGACACGTCGTTCATTATCGGCCACTCTTCTTTTCACGTGTGAAGCGCCCTGGGGAAGGGGGGCAAGGGGGATCCCCATATTTTTCCTATCTGGGATGGTTCCCTGCTTACAAGGATATCTCGGGACTCCGTACGGAGACATGGCTTTTCTCCATCCACGGGCAACTATCATCGCTTCTGGTTGGGGGTCTGACATGCATTTCCATGTGTCAATGCTAATTGTGTCTCTTGGCCCGGGGTTTCCTTCGAGCTCAATTCGCATTGGCATTTCTAACTTATGACCTCATCACGATCTAGCCGAGTTTCAGTCATAGCCTCGGGATTCCGCCCCTGCTTTCTTCAGACCACCGTCGGACCGGGCGTTGATGGCGCTTGTTCCTCCATGGGGGCGATGTGCCTGATCGTCCTGTCACCTGACGACGGAAACTTCTAAGCGTTTTCTCAACCCCTGGACTCTTTTGAATCGGGCAACGGCAGAGGATTGGTGGGGTTCATCCCTCGCAGAATTTTATCTATCGTCGTACAACTACCGGGTTGCGCGCCTGCACTAAAATCTTGGGGCCATGACGACAGCACCCAACTGAGGACAAATTCTCTAACACGCTAGAACCGCTAGAATCATCGAAATTCCTTTACTGGATTATCCTGCTGCAGGTACCGAGTTTTATCGGGTCCAAGCGCAGCTAAAGCATCAGCCCATTGTAGGGCTGTCTGAGGATCGGGTGGTATCGGAGGGATGATGGTCCCATCCTCGCATGGACGACTTGCGGGGCTTAGTGGCTTGACCGGCTGGTCTCCACGATGATCTAGGAGGCTTTTACTATGGAGTCGAGAGGTCCACCTGAACTCCCTGGCGGTCGCAACTCGGTGGTAGCAGCCTTGGGGTTAAGAAGGGTACTCTCCACAGATCGGCCATTGGGAAGATCTTGACACGTACAGAGTACTCCGTACTCTTCATTTTCATTTCGGGAGGAAAAGACCAAGAGCAAGTTTCCAGGAATGTCTTTTCGGGGCAAGTACTCGACGGAGTAATGACGCCCAAAACGGGCTCGGTGAAGACGAAGGGACACCACGGGCTTCGCAAAGCCACCGCTGCCGTGTCTGGAAGCCGCGGGTTCGACTTGCAACTCGGCCCAAACGTGACTCGGCATTCCCGTGCCGATTCGGCTGGGCATGTTCACCCTTTTGTCCATCTTTTTTTTTTTGCCCCCCGTCTGAATTTTTCCGAGTTTTCTCCTTCCGAAATTCCTCCGTCACTTGCCCCCCGGGGAAGGTTGGAGAGATCCCCACGAGCTTGGCTTATCCCTGTGTCACCAGATCTCGGCCATCGCGACTCCGACAGATCCATTTAGCGAATCGAGAATTTTTTTATTTGGTTCTCTCCATTCGGGAAGCAGTTGGTCGTGGTGGTCCGGTGTTTCTCCCTTCCGCTGACTTGCGGAGGTTTCCAAATGCAGCCATAAGTATCATGTAATCCAGGGATCTATCTCCGCATGGAGCGGTGAGCGGTGAGCGGTGGTGAGGGATTTGCAAGTCGTGAAGGCGTGACAATTGATGGTCATTCTATCTAATTTTATTTCTTTGGATTTTGCTTCTTTTTGATCAATTAATCTCCAGATCCATTTCTCGATCTTCACCAGCTCCATTTGCAAAATCCCACCCCAATTAGATCATGCAAATCCTCGGTTCAAGTCCGCCGCCCAAAACGGTATAATTGTGCACATTCTGCCGCTGCCACCCGCCCAGAAAGCGGAGAATCTCAGTGTCGAGTTCAGTGCGCTGCGATCAGCCTGACGCTCATACCTTGCCAATTTCTTCTCGTCCTCATTCTGCTGTCTTAATCATTCCATTGACGCATCTTGAGCTATTTTGCTCCTCCCGGCGGTGCTCTCCAAACCATGGCACCTCCACGCCAGCGCACTGCCGCAATTGTTGACGACTCGAGATCTGAGGCCTCCAGCGGCGCAAGAGAATACCGAAGCACGGCTACGAAGAGCCGGAAAACCGCCGCGGCGAAAGATAAAGCTGCCGTGACGAGTGCGCCGGTCAATCATGAGCAACACGCCGAAGAACAGCCACGGGTAAGTTCGCTACACTTAGGGGGCAACCGCACATACGAATGGGCCCAATCACACCGTCATTTGTGACCCAGCTAACCTTGTCTATTCCTATATAGCTCCCCTGGTCTGATCTCCCTCTAGATATCCTCCACGCCTACCGCCACGTCCACAAACTCCCCACTCCATCCGCCTTTTCCAACGATTACTCCCGCATTGTCCTCTCCCAAGGTGTTGGCCTGCGCTCCCCAACCGCCCTCGCCGCCCGCCGTGCCCAGTCCCACCGATACAGACGTACCCCCGCTTCTACAGCAGCTGGTAGCGGAAGCGGGAATGGGAATAGCAACGGCGCGTCCGTCCAGGCAGACGGCTCTGACGTCGACGCCCCGCTACGCAGAATCATCGGTCAAGACCGCGTCAGCAAAGATGCTTTCGCACTAGTCGTGCGCAAACACTTTAACAGCGCCGGACTCTCTGAGCAGGAGACCATCGCGCGGTTCTTGTATACTGTGCGTGAGGAGCGAAGGGGACGTCAATTCCGCCTACGTTTCCAGCCGTAATCTTTCTTTCTTCCTTTCTTTCGTCTGATGTGCTGGATTAGAGTACTTGATATGAGTATTAAGTACCTGATCTGAAGTTTGTGCTTGACGGTTCAGATCCGGGTTGGTTTTCTGCGTTGCTTTGTCGCAAGATACCCATTGGCGTTTTGGTCGGGTTCTTTTGTGGGTTTTGTATGCATTTTTACTGTGGTGTCGTTATGGACCGGCTCTGTTCTGGAATTATCAAAACTTGATTCTCATGAGTTTAGTCCCGTGAACTCAACCCTCTTAGATGTATATAGTAGGTTATCACCAAGTCAATTAGCTAGACTTTGACATTAGCATGTGTAATGATTTCTCAGATTATACTGTGCCCAGAAGAGCCGCTTATTGAAATCAAATAATAGAGTAATAGGTGGTCCACGTTAAGGCGTGTTAGGCCAGTCTATATATCAACTAAGCTTTCTTACGCTGTTGGAATAGGCTAGTCCCCGTTGGAAAAAGCAAATGCGGGCTACTGCGCAGTCCTGGAGAGAAACGACTATTTACCAAGGTCTAAATCTGTGTCTAATCTAAATAATTTACCGCCTGCAAGACGAACAGTATTTGTTATTCAGACCTGACCACAGCATTGTGTATCTCGATATTCGCCATTCCACATAAAGCTTGTGCACTGCACTTGAATGCTTTGCTTCGTCTACTTTTTACATTACCCAGCTACCTAGGTAAGAGTGACGTTCGAAGATGACCCTACGATGGTATAGTTCCTTCATGTACATGACACGTTTCTAGCATCAGTGGCAAAATCAAAAGAAAAACCTAAGTCAAACAAAGACGGCAGGTGATATCAAATACTAAGTCAACGCCGAGAAGAATGCCGCACCTCTTTTACCTTCCGAAATTCAATTCCCACAAGAACATGACTAGACTATTTCCATGCGTTCAGACCGGCCCATGGATCATTCGCGGCGGAGGACTGTGACTGTGAGGGTGCTTTGTGGTGTCCATATGGTCTGCTCTGGGCGTATCCACCCGGCCCGGAGGGATACGCGCCACTCGAAGGCGGGTAGGTAGGCTGTTGTGGGCGTGGGGGAGGAGGGGGAGGAACGTAGCCCTGAGGGGCCATATAATGTGCTGGCGGGGCAGCAGCAGCGGCAGACGGTGCCGGACTAGCACTCGAATAGCCGCCGTACGGCGTAGGGGTTTGAGAGAAGAATTGCTGATTCGGAGGCGGGGAGACCGGAGTCCGGTAAGGATACGCCATGGGATTGTAGCCTTCAGACAAGGGCGCGGCAGCGCCTTGCTGGAAGGGCTGACCAGGCATGTATGGGACATTTGGACCAGCACCCATATATTGCCCATAAGGAGCTGGGGAGTGGGACATTGGCATACCATGTGGTGCTCCCGTCATGGTTGGTGGATAGCGAGGTGACATCTTCGGAGATGGTCCGGCGGCAGAATATGATGGTGTTTGGACAGGCGGCGGCGGCGACTTGACCTTGGAAGGAACCCCAGCGGAACCAGTGGATGGTGAGGTAGATGCCCCCTTGGGCTCGGTGGAAAGGCGCTCCATCAGCTGGCGTAGCTTCTCGCGCTCGCGATCCTCTTGCTCAGAGACACCGCTGGCCTTATCGCGTTCGATCTGACTCAAAAGTTGGGCACCTTCAGAACGGCGATTGCTGATGAATGTCTCAACATTCTTGCGTAGACTTTCGACATTCTCGCCCATGTCCTGATAGAACGTGCGGGCTTGGACGATCCCTGAAGAAAGACCATTGAACGCCTCATATACCTTCTTATACCGAGCCATCACGGAATTTCTTTGCCGCGTGATACCCTCGTACTTTGACTGCTCGGATTGAACTCTCTTGTCCTGGAGCAAGTCGGCATATGTTTTCGTGAGCTCTTTCATCAAAGACGACTGCTTGTGGAGAGCCTGCAAGAGCCGGTTCTGATGTGGACGGAATTTTTCCAACTCAGCTTCAAACAGTTGACTCTCCTGGCCAGCAATAGACTTTTTGTTCAGAATCAAGACATTCGAAATATCATCAGTGTGAACCTAACTTTAATTAGCTGAGACACCCTTCCTCGGTCGAAGACTCCACTCACCTTTTCCTTGAGATCCTTGAGCACTTGAGATCGCTCTCGCTTTACGAGATTGAGTTTCTTCAAGATCTCTTCCACCTTGGCAATCTGTTCTGAGACAGACGCACTGCCCTCGTCGTTCACATCATCCAATAGACTGCCCTCTGCGGGACTCGACACGCCGTTTTTGCCTTTATTGTGCTTAGACCCTGCTTTGATCATCGCCTGCTGGAATAGCACGTCGGCTTCATCAGTCTCTCCGGCCGAGCGCATTTGATCGAAGTCTCCATCGTACTGTCGCAATGTAGAAGAGAGCTGTGTGTCACTGGCACTCGCTTCACTAATGGTGTCTCGATATGTGCGGACATCTCCCCGAAGGGTGGTATTGAGGCGGCCACTAGGTTGTTGGCTCCAATCTGCTCCATACTTGGATCGCATTTTCTCACAGACACTTTCTTCCAAATCCAACTGCTTAGAGCATTGATCCAATTTCGAAAGCACATCGGCCTTCCGCTCCTGCAGCTCGTCCAAGGCTTTATTGAATGGGTGATGACCAGCAAGCTCCGAGCACCAACGACGGAACTCCTCATCCACGGTCATTTCCTGGTCCATGCCACCCTTCAAAATGTTGAGACTCCCAGGCAATTTCAAGTAATCCAAACTGGCCGCCATTTCACCATTGGCAGTCTCGACCTTTTCCGTTTCGGCGCGGATAAGTTTGGCTTTTTCCTCATCGTATAGACTGGCGTTCTCCGTGACAGACATGGGCACGAGTTTCTGAAAGATGTCTGGTCCAATGATACGCTGAATGTCCTGCCCTTGATATAGTTCACTGACAGGAATTGCTTTCGCGGCGGGCAGCTTGGCTACTGCCGAAAGACCTGCTTCATTTGGAACAGGCTGGTGGTAAATGAAGTCATTGTCCTTGGTGAGTGATGCGAGTTTGGAATGCACATTGTCTTGGTTGTGTTTGATAAGATCCACCAAGGTACTTCCGGCTTCTGCAGTCAAATTGGATGTTGCCGGAGCTGACGAGGGAAATGTTCGTGCCCAGGTGAGCGCAGTGGTGGATTGCTTGTCAGCCAGCTGAAGACGAGCAATCGCAACGCCGTGTGAGTTGCTCTCGCTATCCGCGATGGCCTGGTAGTAGGATGCGACTGAACTGAAATGGGCCCCCTTTGCTTGTACAATAATAGACCAGACCTTGTCGAAGACGTTCTTACTGACGAACTCCTGCATTGTTTCCGCCGCCTGAGAGTATAAATATGCAGTCTGCCCGGCCAATTTTGCCAAGAAACCAGGCTTCTTCAAATCCGTCACCTGCTTCTCTAGGAAAACCTCTTGAGCCTGGGCGAGCGTGATGTGGATCAGCGTTTTGACGGTGTCTCGGTTCAGGTCGGTCGAGGGCGCGTGCAAAAAGTTCTCGTTGATATACGTGAACATCCCAGCAGAAGCCTGGAAGGAGTGGTATGCCGTCTTGAGGCCGGTCTCATCGGCCCGGTTTTGGTTGGCAGCATGGCAGGAAAGGACGGCAGAGATGTTGAAAATAATGGAAGCTTTCTCAAAAGCCAGGGAATATTGAGAGGTAGGTTTGTGAGTGAACGCGTCGTACCTATATGAGGCCAAATATTAGTTTCAAGCTGAGCTTCAAATTATGTGCGCAGAAAATACCATGTGAATGAGATCTTGATGTGATTCTCATCGACGGGGAACCGAAGATCCAACAACTCCAGCTGGCCATAATAACGATAGAGCAAGTCGCGGCCTGTAGCACTATCCTTGCCCGCACCTCTCATGTCCTGCCGAAGGCGGTTGAGGGTTGCACATTCTTGACCGTAGCGCTCGGGGTCTTCGCCATAAGTCTGCCTGATATAATCCTTGAGGGGTTGAATCCAATCGATTTCATTGGTTTGCTTCAAGGGGCTCGAAAGCATCGGTGACTGAACCATTATGGGATGGTCGCCAGGAGCAGGATGCTCCCATCCAATAGCGATGCTGTAGGGTGAAAGCGCGAGAGTCAGGAAGGGGGGTGGTTGAGGGGATCGAGCTGTGGGGTAAAGGCAGGCGGAAGGTCGGCGGCCTGATGGCTGATCACTAACCAATGACGTCGGTTGAAGATCGCACCAGGATACAATGAATGTTGATTGTGAGAGAAGAGAAAGAAAGAGGGGGAGTCGCGGGCGCGTTAGGAGGTGATAAGTGGGATGTGATGAACTCCAGGTCTTAACGGGCGCCACTAAGCACAACCCGAAGATGGAAACTCTGTACCGCAACTTGGTCTATTCGGGATCATTCATTTTTTCAAGCTGCACTGACAATGCTATAGAATCTTTCTATGGAAGTAGAGAGCTTCATGGCGATCTAACACATAGTAATACAATGTCTGCCTCCATATCCCCTAGGCAGAACAGGTCCCCGATGTCGCCGACGCTATGACATGGAAGTAAATACAGCACAGATGATATAGAAATACAGGGAGATGTACATGGTTTCAAGTCGACTTCTTCGAGTCGTCTTTGGGATCGCTCTTGTCAGCATCCTTTGCATCCTTCGCATCTTTTTCATCCGTGGACTCGTTTTTGGAGGAACCGCAGTCCTTATCCATAAGCTTATGCCAGACGGACTTGAGGAAACCTTCGTTCTTTTGTCCATCACCAGCAGCCTCGGAACTAGAAGGACTAAGAGAAGTCAGGAACAATGTGTACTAAAATCCTCGAAAGTTGACTTACCTCTCCTTGCTGAAATTCATGGTACGCCGGGCTGTCTTGTCGCCCATTTCATCGGCAAGGACCTCCAAGATTGTCCGTTGATTACCAGTGAGATACTTGGGCATGGCCACCTTGAATTCAACCCTCAAATCACCAGTAGGAGTGAATCGGGAGCGACCACCACCAAGTTTCTTCATACCCATGCCGGACAGGGTGATTCGGTCACCAGTACCAGTGCCAGTGGCCACTTTGACCTTAACTTCATTATCGAGAGTGGGGATTGTCACTTCACCACCCAAGAGAGCGGTGGTCAGCGGAATTGAGGCCGTGTAGAGAATATCGGAGCCTGAACGACTGAAGCGATGATCCGGGGCAACTCGAATTGTGACATAGAGATCACCGGGCTGGGTGCGAGCGCCAGAAGGAGCGGAGGTTCCAGTGGGAGGCGCATCGCCCTCCCCACTAACTCTCATCCGCATGCCATCTTCAACGCCAGCGGGGATATCGACCTTGAGGGTCTTCTTTTCCCGGGTCACACCATTACCACGGCAGGTTCCACACTCGGAACCACGGGGCACAGTCATACCGGTGCCTCCGCAAGAATCGCAGGTGGCAGCCACCTGGAAGCCTCCCTGCATGAAATGGACACGGGTACCAGAGCCATTGCACTGCTTGCACTGAGATCGCTTGGAACCTCGCTTCAGCCCATCACCTTTGCAAGTTCCACATTGCGACAATGGGGTGATTACAATCTCCTGGCTCGTACCCTTCGCGGCATCCATGAACGAAATGTTGCTCTGCACTTCAATATCCTCGCCAACAAAGATTTGTTCTTGGAAGGGGTTGCGTCGACCCCGACCACCTCGGCGAGCACCACCGGTAAATGCACCAAACAGATCTTCGAAATTGATGTCGCCGGCGAAACCGCCTCCAAAGCCACCCCCACCAAAACCTCCGCCAAATCCATGGAATCCTCCAGCACCGGCGAAAGGGTTGCCTCCAGCACTCGGGTCGAATCCACCGTTCTGATCAAATGCAGCCGAGCCAAATCGGTCGTAGTTTTCCCGTTTCTTCGCATCAGATAACAGTTCGTAGGCTGATTGAGCTTCTGCAAATTTATCCTTTGCTTGAGCGTCCTTGTTGGTATCCGGGTGATATTTCTTAGCCATGCCATAGTAGGCCTTTTTGATGTCACCGGCCGATGCACCTTTTTCGACGCCGAGGACTTTGTAGGGATCCGGAATTGCGCTCAGAGGGGAGGTGGTGTGAAAAGTCTATTCAGTATGAATTAGTGCCAAATACATAAGATTGCAATGTGCTCTCGGATACCTACCCTGGTAGTGAGGATAGCCGACGCTTTCTTCTTGTAGACACCCTCTCGCAGTCGACGAGCGGGAGGGGATGACGCATTCGCATGGTAGCCACGCGTTTGGTTTGATGAACACACACTGGAACTGGATGTCTGCTTGGTGCATTGAGGCGTCCGCAGCAGGCGCGCGGGGAGACCCGCGGCCTTGGGGAATGCTGCGGATGGGTTCATGGATAGTAATACCCTGGCAGTGGTTGGTCGGTGATTGTCAAGGCCTGGCTTCGGCGAGAGTCGATAAGCGTGACAATAAAAGAACGAAATGAGACCAAGTGAACCCCCAAATGCGATAGTCTATACCAAACACCCAAGGTTTGTCGGCTTCTCCTGGCCGTAGAATCGAGTCGCGCAGTAGAGAATTTCGATGACATTACGTAAACAGACCCAAACATGGTAGGCGGTCAATTATGATGGAAACGAAGAGCTTACTACCGGACTTGTCACGAGCCTTCTCCCACCTCCGCCAATCTGCAACCGACTTCCTTTCCGGAGCTTCGCTACGAGCTGCATTAAGTCCATTCGGATACCTCTTTCACCTCCTGTGATCTAATATAGCCCGAACCTGCCATTAAGAGGCTTCCAATAGCATGCTCCGCGGCCAGATTCTCCCCTGGAGAGCTGCGCTCCACCAAACACCTCGTCTATTACTGCGCCGGTCTCTCGTCAATGCGCCGCGGAACAATGCGACTTTCCGGTCAGCTTTGAGTTCGGCCCGGTTGGGCCGGTCTCTTCCTTCGAATTCCCGCACCTTTTCCTCCAGTTCCATCCGACGAAGAGAGAAACCCCCACCGGAGGATGCAAAGGACGAACAAGAACAGAAGGAAGAGGGCAAAGATGAGACTGTTCAAGAAGATAAGGGAGCTGAACGAGCTCCCGAATCACGAAGGAAAGCTCCCGACTCGGCGAAGAGCACCACTGGGACAGAACAGACGGGCTCTTCACGGCGAAAGGACCGGTCATCCAATGATAAGGAACAACGCTCGCTAGAAGAGGAGGCGAAGAAGGACGCCGATTCTGCCGATGGGAAAGGGGATCAATCACCATCTCCGATCCCACCCAGCAGTGGCCCAGCTGATTCGAAACCCAGTGCAAGTGGTGGTAGTGGGAATGGGGGTAATGATGACAGTGGGAAGAAAGGGAAGAAGGGCTCTGGGGATAAGGCTTTGCAAAAGCCTGCGGTACCGGATGTGTACCCGCAGGTCATGGCGATTCCTATCGCGAAGCGCCCGCTATTTCCCGGGTTCTATAAAGCAATTACGATCCGCGACCCCAATGTGGCCGTCGCAATTCAGGATATGATGAAGCGCGGCCAGCCTTATGTGGGTGCGTTTTTGTTCAAGGATGATAATGCCGATGGCGATGTGATTGAAAATTTGGATGATGTCTACGATGTGGGAGTCTTTGCTCAAATTACGGCCGCGTATCCTCTGCGCGGTGAGGCAAGCGGCGTTACAGCTGTTCTGTATCCCCACCGTCGCATCAAGATTTCGTCATTACTACCTCCGAGTGAGACTGATAAGACCGGAATCGCGGAAGACAAGACGACCGAGAAGCGAGGCGATGTTGTGGCTAGCTTTGAAGAAGGTGCTCCCGAGAACGCCCCGAAAGATCACTATGAACCGACATCTTTCCTGAAGAAATACCCGGTTAGCTTGGTCAACGTCGAGAACCTGACCGAAGAGCCGTACGACAAGAAGAGTGGAATCATCCGCGCCGTGACTAGCGAAATTGTGAACGTGTGCAAGGAGATCGCTACCTTGAATCCCTTGTTCCGTGATCAAATCTCCGCATTCTATACCGACCAGTTCCCCGGAAATCTCAGTGATGAGCCTGCTAAGCTTGCCGACTTCGCGGCAGCTGTATCAGCTGGCGAGCTGCACGAGATGCAAGAAGTGCTTGAGACCATGAACATTGAGGAACGTCTTCCCCGAGCACTTGTTGTTTTGAAGAAGGAGTTGATGAACGCCCAGCTCCAATCCAAAATCACCAAAGATGTTGAAGCGAAGATCCAAAAACGTCAGCGGGAATATTGGCTGATGGAGCAGATGAAGGGGATCAAGCGTGAACTTGGCATTGAGTCGGACGGCAAGGACAAGCTCGTGGAGAAGTTCAAAGAAAAGGCAGAGAAACTCGCGATGCCCGAGGCTGTTAAGAAGGTCTTTGAGGAGGAAATCAACAAGTTGGCCCACTTGGAGCCCGCTGCATCGGAGTTCAACGTTACTCGCAACTACCTGGATTGGTTGACCCAAATCCCATGGGGTCAGAAGAGTGTGGAGAACTTTGGCATCAAGAACGCGGTCACTGTCCTTGATGAAGATCATTATGGGTTGAAAGATGTCAAGGATCGGATTCTTGAATTCATTGCTGTGGGAAAGCTTCGTGGCACCGTCGAGGGCAAGATTCTTTGTCTCGTTGGCCCGCCTGGTGTGGGTAAAACCAGCATCGGCAAGTCAGTAGCGCGTGCCTTGAACAGACAGTACTACCGTTTCTCCGTGGGTGGGTTGACGGATGTCGCCGAAATCAAGGGTCATCGACGAACCTACGTTGGTGCTTTACCTGGCCGTATTATCCAAGCTCTCAAGAAGTGTCAGACAGAGAACCCTCTCATTCTGATCGATGAGGTGGACAAGATCGGACGAGGTCATCAGGGCGATCCGTCTTCCGCTTTGCTGGAACTCCTTGACCCGGAGCAAAACTCTTCGTTCTTGGACCACTACATGGATGTTCCCGTGGACCTGTCGAAGGTTCTATTTGTCTGTACTGCCAATGTTACCGATACGATCCCTCGCCCGCTCCTCGACCGTATGGAGCTGATCGAGCTCTCCGGTTATGTTGCGGATGAAAAGATGGCGATTGCTGAGCGATACCTGGCACCTGCGGCTCGAGAGCTGACGGGGTTGAAGGATGTTGATGTGAACCTAGGGCAAGATGCGATCGAGGAGCTCATCAAGTACTACTGCCGGGAGAGTGGTGTTCGCAATTTGAAAAAGCAGATTGAGAAGGTCTACCGCAAGGCGGCATTCAACATTGTCCAGGATCTGGGCGAGGAGGTGCTTTCTGAAGAAGCAGCACTTACCGATGAGGGCAAAGCTGCCCAGGTGGAGTCCAAGGAACATGAGCCCTCCGATCCCGCCGAAGTCCCTCTCGAACCCGAGAAGTCAACCACTGAGACTCCTCGGCTCGGTCTGAAGGTTCCCGAGAGTGTGCATCTCAGTATCGGCAAAGAGACGCTCAAAGACTACGTTGGACCCCCCGTCTTCACTTCCGATCGCCTGTACGACCGGTTCCCTCCTGGTGTCACCATGGGTCTTGCATGGACCAGCATGGGAGGAGCTGCGCTCTACGTCGAATGTATCCTGGAGAATGCTTTGACTCATCAATCACGACCGGGGTTGGAGATCACTGGCAACCTGCAAACGGTCATGAAGGAGTCATCGCATATTGCCTACTCCTTTGCCAAGTCTGTGATGGCGCGGGACTTCCCCGAGAACCGGTTCTTTGAGAAGGCCAAGGTCCACTTGCATTGCCCCGAGGGCGCTGTTCCGAAGGATGGTAAGTGTCGCAGAATGTTTTGGAATGCTCTGACGGCTAACCCTCATTATAGGACCCTCGGCCGGTATCACCATGGCTAGCTCGCTGCTCTCGTTGGCCTTGGACCATTCCTTTGACCCGACCGTTGCCATGACTGGTGAGCTGACCGTGACTGGCAAGGTGCTGCGCATTGGCGGACTGCGCGAGAAGACCGTGGCTGCTCGTCGGGCGGGCGCGACTAAGATCATCTTCCCAGCGGACAACACATCTGACTGGTTAGAATTGCCCGAGGTGAGTCACCATCACATTTGCGCACCCATGACCGATTGGACATGACTAACGCGGTATCACAGAACATCAAGGAGGGTATCGAAGGCCACCCGGTTGGTTGGTATTCGGAGGTCTTTGACATTCTCTTCACGGGGCTGGACAAGGAGACTGCGCGCCAACTGTGGCAGAAGGCGCTGGCCAAACCGGCCATCAGCGAGCGCGCAGTGGAGGAGGAGTAAGCGCTGCTATGTTTTTTGGTATATATGTGACTTCTTGTATAGTTGTTTGGGATGTGTACATGGCGTCTTGTCTTCCCACTCGGAATGCATGGACTGGCGTTGTGGCCGTTTTGGGATTGCACCTGATCTCCCCTCTATGAAGCCAGGGATTTAATTCCATCCACTGTTGGCTTCCTTGTTTCATCATTTGTAGCAAATTCATCTCCCTCTCCACCTCCCTAGTCCGTTTTATACCTCGTCATTGGTAGCTTCGCGCAACCCCGTTGTCCCTATCAGGCATGAGTTGTCAGGCCGCAACGCAGCCTCACTTTTTTTTTTACTCAACTGTGCGCTTGGATAAATCAGATCCCGTTTACGTTTCGAAATTCAATTCTTTTTAAATTCCATTTTTTCCTCCCTTGATTTCGGGATCCGATGTCCATCTGACTGATCCCCTGCAGAGTCCTTTTGCTCCGGCCTTGCTGTGAGACATCGAAGCCTTGCAGTTGGATCGACGCACACATCGAATTTGGTGCTCTACACCGTTGATATTGGAAGCTTTGGCCGAGGATTTCTAGAAGACTTTTGATCCTATTCTGACCGACTCTCTTTTGGGCTCTGCACCGCCTTTCCTGATGCTCTCACGGACCAGTTTCCCAGCCTCCTTGCAACCCGACGTTGTGTGACTGGGAGATTTCTCTCTCTGGGTTTTGCATTCGAGATTTCTTCTATATTCCTCTAACGTGGGAGCTGTGATTCAGTCTGGGATTTTCATTCTGATTCTGGCTTTTTTGGTACTTTTTTTGAATTTGATTTTTATTTTGTTGTGGAGTGATCGTGTTGTCGGGCAACAACAACAACAATTTTTTTTCTCTCTTCGCCCATCCTCGCAACCCACAACGTGAACTTCTTATGGCCGTCGGCGTTTTAGCCAACGGGGTGTTCCAGTCGTTCCTTGCACGACCGAGCGACTGTGTGGCGCTAGATGGCCATTTCCCTTGCAAACAGTTCCTACAGCCCGACGCGGCTGGGTTTCTTCGAGGACAAAGGCCCTCAGAAGCAGAGCATGTGGCATCGATTGGGTCTACGACGATGGCTGGGTCGCGATGATCGAGATGCCCGCTCACCGGGGAGAAACAGTGATGAGGATCCCCACCGCGCTTCTTCCGTTGACAGCAGTCATGCCAAGCACGATAATTTGACCCGCCGACTCTCCCGCCGCGTGGGTGTTGGTCTGCCCCGATCCACCACTTTTAAACGTCAAATTTCCGAGCGCCGCGATCGCCTGGCTCCTCTCGAACCCGATCATCGTCGTGCCCTCTCCGCGGACCGTCGCCCGTTGAGCGCCCAAAGGACCCGGTCTCCACCGCCAGCCGTGGGCCCCCGACTCTCCGCCCCAGAGGTTCAGTGGCTCGGCCCGACGCCCGCAACCACGGTCGATGATATCTCCGACACGAATGATGAGAGCGAATTGCGTTCGGACTGGGACCCTCACCCGGACATGATGGCCACCGCCTCCGAGGCGCCGGCACAAACAACCCTTGAGATGGAGCTGGAGCAGCGGTGGATTTTGAATCTGAGCATGCACTTTCGGGATCGCTCAGAGCGCGAGAAGTTTTTTGTCACCTACGCCGAGACCCCGACACGATGGCGCCGAGTCACCATCTCGTGTGATTACCGCGATGCGGGACCGGATTCGTTGGAGGAGGATTTGAAGCAGCTACCGTACCAGCGAGACAAATGTGCGCGGATTTATGAATCCATTCGAGAATCGCTCCCCGATATCCAATTTTACGACACCGTCACCAATTTGAAGGTGGAGACGCGCGACGGCCGCTTACACGTCCATGTGACCGAGGATGTGAACGAGACGATCCCCTATCCACCCATTTCCAGTATTGGACACCTGCGAGGCGCTCGATGTATCCCCGAGCATCTTCTCCACTTCGATTCGCATCTTTCTGGGTTTGTTTACAAAGTACAGCTGGGCGGCCGGTCTTATATCAAGAAGGAAATCCCCGGTCCGGACACGGTCGATGAGTTTTTGTATGAGATCAACGCTCTGCACGCGTTGGATGGTGCGCCCAATGTGATCCAGGTGGAGGCGATTGTGGTGGATGAGCGGCAACAGGTGGTCAAGGGCTTGCTGATTAACTACGCTGAGCAGGGTGCGCTGGTCGACATCTTGTACGAGGAGCGTGGACAAATTCCCCTCGCCAGGCGAGAGCAATGGGCCAAACAGATTGTGCAGGGTCTCTGTGAGATCCACGAATCAGGCTACGTTCAAGGCGACTTTACATTGTCAAACATTGTGGTGGATGCCTATGACAATGCCCAGATCATTGATATCAACCGCAGGGGCTGTCCAGTTGGATGGGAGCCACCGGAAATTGCGGCCAAGATTGAAAGCAACCAGCGAATTTCCATGTACATTGGCGTCAAGACAGATCTCTACCAGCTTGGAATGACGCTATGGGCATTGGCAATGGAGGAGGACGAGCCCGAGCGACGACCTCGCCCTTTGCTTCTGGATAACAATGTGGATATACCGGACTACTATCGAAGATTGGTCAACATCTGTCTCAGCCCAACTCCACGGCACCGGCTGGCTGCAAAGGATCTTCTTTCTTTGTTTCCGTCCAGGCGATCGATGCTGGCGCACGGCAGTCAAGACGTGCCCCTCTTCAGCAAAAGCAATGGTGTCGATCCCCCGCTCATGACTGGTCCACCCAATCATCTCGTCTCCCAAGATTCGTTCGAGAATTTCTCTAAAGCGGACAATGGCCTGTCGCAGCCTGTCTTTGCTGACACTCATTACCAAGCAAAGAGATCAACCCCGACACTTGCGGGCTCTAATGGGGATGGCGCGGCTGCATTTTTGTCCCGACATTCCTCCGCATCTACTTTGAACCATCATGAACATCAAGGGCTCGACAGACCCTGGGACGTTTCACACCTTTCAAATGGTGATTTCGGATCCGATACCGCCGCTGATTTCCCCGCAAAGCATCAAGCACAAAATGTCATACCTTCTGTACGGGCGGATGGAGCTCATCAGGAGCCCAGCCATCCCGCCCCGGATCAGTCGTCACAGTTGAAGCGAATTACCGGCTCTGAAAACCTTTCAGCCGGGGTTCCAGGTCCCATTGATCAGGATCAACTAATTGAACCTACGCGCCTGCATGCCACTCACAATACACTTGGCCTCGGAGAACCCACTGGCTCTGTGTTCGGGAATGCACCAGACGGAGACCCGCGCTCAGTTGCTGAGAGTTCCGATGTTGAAGCCAGATTCGACAATCCCCCAGACTCGACACCTCTTGTTCTTTCTTCTCTCCCAATAAATCCCGCCCTCGAAATGTCTCGGCGCAGGTCGTTCCCACTAGTCGCACAGGATGCGCAACCTGCTCCTGGCCCATCCAACATCAGCCAACACGGAATCATTGAATCTCTCCTCGAGTCACGACTTCCCATCAATCCTGGCTTTCTAGGAAGTCAACAGTCTGTCCCTCGGGCCTTACTGCTGCCTGAATCATCGCTTGCTACGATTCCTGTAGCCGCAGAAGGCAGATCGGGATTTCCACCGCTTGTCTTCTCGCTCTCTGAATCAAGGCTACCCATCAACCCGGCGCTTCAAGATGGAAGTGAGGGCTATCGCAGACTTCTCCTGTCTCTCTTTGAGTCACAGCTTCCCATCAATCCGGCCTTTCGGGATGGAAGCCAAGACCACCATGGACCCAATATATCTTCCGAAGCACAATCCCCGACAAACCCTGTCTTTCAAGATGGTCAAAACCGGTTCCCACCACTCACATTTTCCCTTTCTGAATCACGACTCCCCATAAACCCCGCTCTCAGAGATGGCAGTGAGGGCTATCGCCGATTCATCTCATCCCTCTTCGAGTCCCAACTCCCTATCAATCCAGGCTATATAGAAAGACCCATGCGGCTTTCCTAGCCCTGGCAGCTTTCCAGCGCAATGCTTCATTTCAGTCGCCAAGTTTACGACGTCAATTCGGATCGTTTTTCTGCAGCCGTTCCATGATTCGGAACCTTACGCACGATACCCTCTTCCTTTCTCGCTTGTATAGTTCGTCCATTTTGTGCTTGCCACGTTTCAGCATTGGTCTTCAGGCATTTGCACCAAGGCGCATGCCGGCGAACTTTTAGCGTCCATAAAAGTCTTTTGCATTCTTCCGGGTGGATTTAATTGGTTTTTGTGACTGCGCTCTTGGCATTTGGCAATTTTTGTTTTCTTTCTATAGTGTGTTCTCTTCAGAGGTTTTCATCAGCGGCGTTTATATTTCCTTTGCCGTTTTCTTTGCAAGATTTGGTTTGTATGTTGAACGTGCTATCTCTCTTTGATCTCTGAGTGTATTACTTCTGTCTCCTAATGACTTGAATTTCAGCGTTTGAGTGTTTTATACCATTTCAACAGTTCATTCGTCCAAGGCGTAAGGTTCTGCTTCGCTCTCTACCGAGCGATGAAAGATTCAAAACTTTCTCTCCATGGATCCACGCTCGGTCCCAATCCTCGTCCGATCAGTACAATCTTGCACTGACTCGTAGATAGACTGTCATTCTTCTGATCTCTAATCTCGAAAACGTCCCGAACGGCTTGAATAATCCTGCTAGACCCATCTTCATGAAGAAGAATCCCTTTAAGCCTGTGAATTTCAAAGTCATTCGGCCAAGGTTCATACGACGAATGCGCAGGTGCCGGTAACGTCGCTTCCCACAGAACAGACCGTAGCCACGCGTCCACTTGGCCTACTTTCTCAGCGGGAATAGGTGGCGTGACAATAGCAGCGGTGGAAATGGCCTAGAGCGAGTTTGTGTAAGTCGTTGCATCTACCTCGCTTCAATACAGTGCTTCCTACCGGGTCAATATGGCTGTGTCCCTTTTTGCTGAAGTCCAAATCTGCCAAGTGGTCGTAGGCATGTAGATCCAGCACGAGTCCTTCGATTTGTGGTGTACGGCTATGATCCGTTTCATTGATCTTGGCAACACTGTTAATTGCCGTGATGCGGTCACGGACAACCTCGAGTTCATCCGCTGTTACTAGATCGGTTTTATTCAGGATGATGACATCTGCGTGCGAGATTTGCATATGTGCCATGGACAGAACGGGTCCGGAGCCATGATTGGCATGTGAGGTGCTGTGAGAATCTGCTTTTTCCTCTGGGGCTGGTGCGTCCAAGAGGTGCAGGATGTTCTTTGCGTCGACTAGCGTGATGATTCCGTCTAGGTAGATGGAGCTACCGAGGCCTTCGTCCATCCAGAAAACTGGGGCGAGGTTGCCTGGGTCTGCGAGCCCGGTTGTTTCTAAAAGGATGTAGTCAAAGGTGCCCCGGCGCTCCATTAGGGATTCTAGGGCCATGACGCCTGAGTCTCTGAGGAATATCAGTCTCATGTTTTGAGGTAGGTTCGGGTTTAGTTTTACTTGACTGAGCAACAGATGCAGCCGTTGCCGACTTCCATCCATTCCGTGACTTCTTGGCCACCTTCATTGACGGTTAATGGTTTCTCGATGTCCGTGGCTGATACGTGTCAGGCGATTAGTCTGAATGTGTGCTTGCTCACTTACAATCACCGAATTCTAGAAGTTTGTCAGATTATATTTGATGGAATAAGTGGCAGTCGGACAGACCATTCATGATGACGGCGATCTTCTTGCCATGTTTTTCGGTAAGAATATAGTTTAACAGTGTTGTTTTTCCTGCACCAAGGTATCCTGCATAGCTCCAGTCAGAGAATAATGTATAGAGGAAAATCAGCTATACCTGTCACCAGCGTAATCGGGACTCGATTTGTCGGCTCTTCGTCTATAGAAGCTGGTTGCTCTGGCATCGCAGACACATCAATGAGATCCGGGGGTGCCTCTTCATCCTCCATATTGACCAGTCAATCGTCGCAGCTCACAGATGATACAAAAAAGTGCCCAAAGCCCTGACAAGCAAAAGATTGAGATGCGGCGTCGTACATGCGGCGAATGACGTTGTTGCCTAAAGAGGAAACCAGGGCTTAGGGCACGGGCGGTCATTGGTTGCTTATCGCCAGCTCGAGTCAATGATCTTCTGTCTCATTCGGCCATCGAGGGCGCGGCGCTACCTATCACTCCTTTAATCTCTCCGGTGTCTTTCGTTCAATCTCGCCCTCTTTTCCGACCCTCTTCGACGCGCCATGACTGCTGCGGGAGTCTCCCCGTCTAGCTCCCCACGTCTCCCTAGTCCTCCACCATTGATGGAGGACCAGATTGGGCCGCAATCACCATCCGTCGGAGATCCCCTTGGACCAAATGCAGATCAGAGGCTTGGTGGTGCCGCTGGAGAAGATGCAAGCTCAACGCGCAGGATTCGCCCGGGAACCAAAGCAGCTGACATGGCATTTGGGCCACCGTTGATCCCATTGTCAGAGGTTGGTATACGCTATCCTGCGCTTGTGATCCATGTACTGACATCCCCAGCTTGACTCTCCATTCCAGTTGCAGGAACATCTGAAGTCTTTGTACAACCATTTCACGAAACCAGAAGGATCGGACACGGTGGTCCCGATCAGCCGCCAGGTCGCGGTCCAGCTCGCCGAACCCCCGGAGGGAGTCGATCGAACTCTCTGGCTTTACGAATTATGCCGCTTTTTGACCATGAAAGTCAACAATCTTATCATCGCATTTTTTGCTGAGAACCCTCCGTGCTCGTCGCAAACCTGTCCTGAAATGCGCGCTTCGGAATGGCAGTATCTCTGCGCCGTGCATGATCCACCCAAGTCTTGCTGTGCCATTGATTACTGCTGTCATACTCTTGACTGGGCCACCAACACTCTCACTTCTCCAAAATACTTTCCAAGTCGGTTGACCCTCGGCTCCGAGGCTGGCGGCGGTCCACAGGCCAGCATGCGACACTTGACCAACATCTTTCGTCGGCTGTACCGCATTTTCGCACACGCTTGGTTCCAACACCGCGATGTTTTCTGGGAGGTTGAGGGCCACGATGGACTGTACATTTTCTTCAAGACCGTCTGCGACATGTATAGTCTCATTCCAGAGGATAACTACACCATTCCGGCGGAGGCTGAGGGTGCAGATGCCATTGAGCCTAAGTTCGAGGAACCAGTCGATAACAAGCGATTAACGATTTTGCGAAAGGATAATGAAAGCCCTCCTGTTGAGATTGAGGGCCTGGACCCGACGATCGGTACAGCTGCCACCACCCGGCGTCATAAACATAGCCCTTCGACAGGGTCGCGTGTGACAACGATCACTGAAAGCGCAGAAGACCCAGAGGAAGCACCTGAACAACCATCACCTCTACGTGATGCCCTGAAACACTCTCCCGAGCCACGACCCCAATCAGCTGAGGAGGACCATGCCGAGAACACCGAGCTGACTCCTGTTGAAAACGTCAAGTCAACGCCCACGGAAGAGCCAATTGTGTCAACAGAATCGGCGACGGACAAGCCGGAATCAGAGTCCGAGCAGCCATCTACGGATTCACTGGCAAACCCTGAACCCGAGCAGAACGCGCAAAAGGAGCAAACCGCCGAGTTGGCAACAGGGGCCAATGCCCCATCCGAGCAGCCTGGCGATTCCATCCTAAACAGTGAAGGTGTCGCCACTCCATCCGCTGAAGAAGCAAACAAAGAGTTGACTATGGAGCCGGAATCAGAACCAACGGCGAAAATTGAAGCTTAAGCCTTCAACTGATTCTTCCGGCCAATTACGCTCGTGGTGAATTTTCATTTGATGGATACAATGGATGATATGGTTTCTTTTTCTTTGTAATATATCTCAGGGCGATTTGTTTTTATTTCTATCATGGCCAATGTCAAAGATACCCATTCTTCTGGCGCATTGTTTACCTGACGTAGTGCAACTCTTCCGATCCCCGATAAGCGCCTTATCAGCCATCGACAAACTTCCCTCCACTTCACCTTTCGCTCCGATGTCCATTAATTCTCTCGATACCATGACGGCGCTGAAAGGCGTCACTGCCCCAATTTACTTTGGTCCATTCCTCGTGACATCTCAGGTATTTCTTCAACTCAGCCTGATCACCAGCACCACAAGCTAACGACCCCAGGTCTTCTTCCAAACACCACTATCCTTTGCACTCGTCAACCTCAAACCAATTCTACCTGGCCATGTCCTCGTTTCACCCCGTCGCGTTGTTCCCCGAGTCGCAGACCTGACAGCAGCCGAAACAAGTGATTTGTTCCTAACAGTCCGCCGGGTCGGACGAATGGTGGAACGAAAATACGGCGCCGCGAGCCTGAACATTGCCGTGCAGGATGGGGTCCATGCAGGACAGAGCGTGCCACACGTTCATGCGCACATTATCCCTCGTCAAGCGGCGGATCTGGATCATCGCGGCGGAACCGATGCTGTCTATGATATGTTGGATGGAGAGGAAGGGGATGTTGGGAAGGCGTTTCGACAAGGGGCCGGTGGAGTGGAGGCAATGCATAGGCGCACTCGGTTTCCGGTCGTTGATAATGAGGAGCGGAAGCCGCGGTGTGCCGAGGAGATGGAAGAGGAGGCGGAGGTTTTGGCGCGTGAGATGGAGAAGGAGCCGCTTGATTGAATCAGGCTAGTGGATTGGATAGATAGGGATAGATACTGTATAATATTGGTTGAAAGCCGGAAGGCCATGCGGCCGTAAGTCATCATGTTCCTCGTTAATTACATTGCAACTTTCGCTCTATGGTATCTAGAGTCCCTAACAATCATGAAACAAACGCCCTCAAAACCAATGACAATGCCAGTCCAGGTCCAAAGTCCTCCCTGGTCACTATGCTCGTCTAGTTGTACTTGGGACGCTCCTTGATGATATCCGCGCCCCAAGCCTTGAGTTCTGGCAACTGCATGCGAGAGAGAACGCCCTCAAACTCGCTCAGATCGATCTTGTGCGAGCGCTCGTACTCGACCATCTGCAGAAGCAGTTCCATCTTGTCGATGTCATGGACGAAATTTGCCTCGAGCGTCACGTTTTCCTCGTATTCTTCGAATACGCGCTTCATCTCCTGAGCGGACAACGCGGCGCCGGGAACCTTGCCCAACAGCTTTTCGGTAATGTAATCCATGACAGCAGCCTCACGACGGGCCTTTTCGGCCTTGGGAATATGGGTATCGACGGGAGTGATATCGCCGACCAGCGACTCGGCCATATCGTGAATGAGAGCCATCTTGGTGCAGTGCGGAATGTTGATCTTGGAAGCCAGTTCGGGCGGGGCAAACATCGTCATGATCGACATGCGGTACATGTGGTCCGAAATCGACTCGCCATTGATATTGAAGCGGCGCCAGCCTTCGCGCTTCGTCGTCTTCAGGCGCTCGATCAAGTGAAAGAAGGGAATCGGAGAGGTGGTGTTCTCCTCTGGCGGGTGAGGGAGGGTAGACAGCACTGCGAGGGTCAGTTAGACCAAGTTCGGACGCGGTCGCAAATCTCTCAACCTACCGGTCTCTGGAGACCAGGAGGAGTCCTCTGATCCCATGGTAGCAACGAGTGAAGAGGGAAGAAAAGAATGAAGAGCGGATGTTTGGAGTGCGGGACAAAGACAAACAAAATCCGCGGGAACTGATAGGCGCAACAAACAGTGCAAACCCCCATTATCCCGTTATCGATGTTGACGATGACTGTTATTGTTGACAACTATTCGCCATGGCTGCCTCGAGGCCGGCGCGGCCAAAGCCTCTGGACTGGTCAGCTCCGTCGCATTTGACCGTCTTTATACGGAATTTGAAGCTTTTACAGTTGGACCAGCGGGAGGATTGGCCCGAGATCACTCTCCGTGCTCTGTCGCCATCAACCCAGAACCAACGGCAGCGAACTCGTTTAGTCGAATGGGCGCTTTATTACCTATTCACGATCTGGGATCCGGAGGGTGCTCAAACTGTATTGAATAGACGGACATCTGTAACGATTGACGCTAACGGTCCTGTAGAAACTCCGTCCCTTTTTCCCACCGCTTGAACCTCTGCAGTCGGTCAACCTCCGAGCGGCTCTTTTCCGTGCCTTGACTGAATTGAAGAAAAATGGCGATCTGGGGCGGGAAACAATTCTTCGAAAGACCATGCTGGATGACTGCAAGGGTGACAAATTCGACGAGTTGCTCGCCGTCTTCTCCACGGCTGTCCTCCGCAAGCTGGTCACGGTCTCCGCATCGGAGATGCTTTGGAATCCTGCTATGAAAGTATCCACAGCATCTTCGATCTCTGCGATTGAGTATCATAATCTCATCCCGTTAATTCTGGCCCATCAAGTATCTCTCAGTGCCACGGGGGCCCGTCGTGCTCGGGTACATGAGGCCTATGACCAATTCTCGCGACTTCTTGATGATAAAAAAGTCGAGCTTGCAGAGCGTGCCACCTATGAGGCTGGCTATGAAGGGGGGCGGCCCCCTGCTGATAGGGAGAAATTGGCACATGAGATCCGTACCAACTGGTTGGGTGGTGAGGAATGGGCTACCGCTTTACTCGATGGAGGAGCCCAGAGCAGCACCGATGCGTTTCTGGAGCTTCCTTTCTCTCAAGCGTGGGCGCGTGCAACAGAGTCATCTGTTCATGACCTTGGCGGTGGTCTTGAGCAGGACCTGGTCGTCGACCTGGAGGCTCGCGTGTTGCGGTTGCGGAGTCGATTGCGCAGATGGCGTGAATTTAACGATTCAATCCGTCAAGAGCGTCATACAAGAGGTATTCCGGCGCGCGCGGAGTCTCAAGATTCTCCTCTTTTGTTTCGGGACCATCAGTCTCTGACGGTAGCGAGTATCTCCAAGACGGTTCGGCAGCCCACCGAGCGCGAAAGAAGGTTAAAGGATACCGATCAATCCTTCATCTCGTCAGTCAATGAGGCCGTCGCTCGCATCAACAGAGAAGCTCGGGCTGTTTCTCGCAATGGACTGTCTGCAACCATGGAAAGCAACACCTATCCGACAACGTCCATTGACCACGGTCCCATGCCATCCTCAGCTCCAGATGAAGAACCCCCTGTGTATGCGCCAGATACCGGTTCTCCCCAAATTACCCTCAGTCACTACGAAGATAAAGCCCAATCTTCACCTTCAAATGTCCACCTATCTCCATGTCAATCTTCCGAAGCGGATAGCGAGGCAGATCCGGAACCGATCAAAATACCTAATTCGGCATCCAACCATACCCTGGCCGAACGCACGCGCAAATCCATGTCCCTCATTCCACCACTCCCATCTCACGAAGCACCGGCTCCGCATCGTCCACGACGAGGCCCACGGCCCTCTTTCCCGGTGAACCAATTCGAGACACCGCGGAAGGTCTCTGCCCAGTCTAATAGGCGGTCCGGAGCATCCACGCCCCAGGACAAGCTGTTCGAAGAAGACGTCGAATATGCGAGCGTTTTTAAATCACGCCCGCGTGTCGCACACAGTCCAGTCTCGTCTCCTGCAGTCCATGTCAGCCCCTCGCTAGAAGACGAGGAATTTGAACTTGACTATGACGGCGCGGAATGGGGAGATGTGGACTCGCCAGTACCTGCTTCGCGGCGACGTTGAGGACGCTCGCAATGGCAAAAGTCTGTACAATTCATGTAATTATGTGGTCGCAATTATCACCCTGCCACTGTAATCATATTCACAACATCCAATATTCGGTAAAGTTGAATTAAGGCTTAGGATCATACTTTACTACTCCATGCACCCTCATATCCATATTGGCTTTGTGGACTGCACTATCAGCCGCATAGTTGACATGAAATCCATTGCTCTCTCACAGAAGTTTCTATGTTGGTGGACCTGGCTAGCGCTACGCTGCATTAATTTACCTTAGAAGAATGATAATCGATGAGATATTTTGGAAGTAATAAACAATCGGCATTGGCACATCGTGTGCTTCGTGACAGAACAGAGAACGCCATTAATTTACATCAAAGCTGTTTTCAGTTTCGTCCGCCGCGCCGACGTCGTCGACCTCGTGTCGGCGGTGCATGTTCAGCCTCGGAAGGACCATCCTCTTCGTCTGGCGCGGACGATATCGAGCTCGGAGGTGAGGATACATTTCCAGTAGACTCCTCTCCATCATCAGCAGTGAGATCTTGCGGTGGATCTCGTTCATTTTTCTCTTGATGATGCTCCACGATTAAACCATCGTCTGCGTCATCCCCTTCACCTGGTAAAAGAAAGCCACCACCATGATCAACCGCCTCATGGGGTTCTTCAAGGTCATCAGGGAGATCCATCGCTGGGTCATCCTTCTGCTCGAGGTTTTTTCTCCGCGAGGCAAAAGGATTGTGGGCATCGCGCTCGCGATCCGCGACTGCATCTCCACTGCCGTACTCCTCACGAACACGTTCGGTGATTCGCAACCCAAACAAGAATTTGCGCCAGGTTTGTAAGATCCGCTTCTCTGCCTTGAGTTGTTCGCGTTTGCGCTTTTCAGCTGCGTCCGCGCGCCAGGCATCCTTGAGTAGATCTTCATTCTCGACCGCCACCACCACGCCCTGGATCACGGGCACTGCCATTTTCGACCCGAATTCAAACCCAGTCACTGCCTCGGCGTAGTCGATCCCAAGCTTCTTGCAGATTCTGACGGTACCTGACAACGGGACGTGGGCCGCTCCTCGGGGTACCATGCTCGGAACGAAACAGTCAATGTTCCCGTAGTCGTTCTTGGGAATGATTCCATCCTGGATAGGCGGTGGGATGATATACTCGGTTTGATCGCGAGCATAAAGCCCCTGTGTCGGTTTCTCTCCTGTCTCACGTTGGAGCTCTTCGACCTCGCGCTTGCGCAGTAAGGTCACGGCTCGGATCGGCACTCGTTTCAGAGGTACCGCTCCAGCCTGAATCTGTCGCCCTTCTTTATGCCAACTTTCGGCTGACATGCACTTGACGACGTCTGCTCGACGGTAAACCGGTTCCTCCTTGGCACGGGCACCTTTCCCCGCAATAAAGGTACGAACGGATTCTGCTCCCGGTTTGAGGGCTTCCTCGCGCCGCAGGAATCGGTCCAGTACAAATTCAGCCGAGGTGCGGAGGCTCTGTAATGTATCGGTCGTCTGAGCAGGCTTCTTCTTTTCCGGCTGCTTTCGCTGCAGGTCTTTGGTGTCTTCCAGCTCGTCGACCTTGGTGCGTTGGTTTGGGGGCTTTTCGTATGGGCGCAAAGTGACGCGGAACCAATCGAATTCGAAAAATTGGCCTCGGTGACCGGGAATCGGTATCTTCTCCGCAGGCATGCGGAATCCCTTCGTTTTCCCGGGCCAGGTCCGCCGCCGAAGATACCGAGTTGTGACATCCTTTGCGGTACGATCGGCCGAATGGGCAATGACATAGCAAATCACCTGCTTGGCACGTTCAGCTTTGGCACCGCGTGGTTCAAATGCAGCCTGTAGCTCTGGAGTCGTTGCTACCGGGTTTGAAAGCACCATAGGGTCCACGGGGATAATCTCATGGGTGACTGGGGATGCCACTTCTGTCCAGTAGATGGGAAAAGGCAAGTCCTTGTCATACTGGGATGTCCTCTTTCCGTGCTTGTTCTTGGCGTCAGTGTCAGGACTAGAGTCAGTCGACTCCGCGCTCGATTCCGAGTTTTCTGATTTGGCGTCTGTTTTGGTTGGTGTATAAGTTTCTGCCTTTGTCCAACCAAATCCAAGAGGCTGCAAACTAGCCACTAGCCGTGCTTCAATGCCTAGCGCTCGGATGAGGGCTGTGAAAAGTTGAGCACCGAGATCCCGCGAGCCTCGCATGTGCTCCGCTGCAGCTCGAAACTCGTCAATATTGGCTATGCGTTCTCCATGACGCCCAGGGTCATGATCTTCCTTGTGGAAATCTTTCAATACAGCCTCAAGGGCCTGAACCGGACGATAGCCATGTTTCCGTAGCCCCGGAGCCGTGATGTGAAACTGCTTCCTCCAGTACGCAACAAGAACCTTCAGTAGAGAGATAATCGGATCACCACGACTCATATCAGGCTGACCCGGCTCTAATCTGTCCGAGTCCGCGCTCCAATCTTTATTCTTCCGGGCCTGCTTCCCTTTTTTCTTGGTCTTGGGCGGTTCTGGTTTTGGCTCGGGAATTTCTATTCCAGAGGCAATGCGCCATTTCTTGACTTCCTTGTGGATTCCATCGGGCAATTTCTTGCGCAAGATCTCCTGGACCTTTGCGTCATTGGCCCAGGCATTGCGCATGGCGTTATGGAAAAGCAAGCATTGGACGTGCATGCAGTGCGACTGGATGCGAATTTGACGTTCGATCTTGGACGGGCCTTTCTTGCCGTCCAGGAGATCTGCGACGTGCGGTTCATTCTTATCCAGGGTCAATTCGAGGTCTTGGATTTCTGGCCCGGCTAGAGTCGGAGTCGTCGCGCTCGTCGGGTTTGGCTCGATTGCGTCTTCCCAGTCGATCGCGTCGTCGTCCTCATCATCGGAGCCTGACTCTGAATCCTCTGTGCGTGGATTCTGGACATTATCGCCAGTGCTAGGCTCCTCGGGCACATCGCTCAGCGATGAGGTAGAATCCGAGTCGGAGTCATCGAGCTCGACCGGAGTATTAGCTCGGCGTTTGGCTGGAGGCGGGTCCTCGGAAGAGAAGCGCTTGCGGGGGACGAACGGCGGCATGCGCGGGATTACGGGATTGCGGGATTGCGGGATGAAGTGGGATCGAGTGATGGTCCAGTCCGGAGGTGGAGAAGGGAAGTTCTGCGGAGACCGAGGTTCTCTACATCTCCCACACCCCTTGATCAGGAAAAATTCCCCAATCTGCGCGCAATTCTAATTTTCAATCTCCATCGCTCCTATACTCGTATTATGGACGCCGTCAAGCATTTCTTCTCGTCCCCGCGCTTCGCCGTGGCGGGTGCCAGCAACGATCCCAACAAGTTTGGATACAAAAGTAGGGGAAATCAATCGTCCATGTTGCATTGCTAACATTCTCCAGTCCTCGCATGGTACCATCAGCACTCACTGCCGGTCACTCCACTGAATCCACGGGCAGCGCAGATCTCTCTCCCCTCGCGTGCGTACGATACAGTTCCCTCGCCTTCTGCTCTGCTCTCGCCCGCGCAGACCTCACTGTCGGTGGTGACTCCACCCCCAGTGACCCTCCAGGTGCTGCAAGAGGCACATTCAGTCGGTATCCCTGCTGTCTGGTTGCAGCCGGGGACTTTTGATGACCAAGTGCTGGACTTTGCGCGGTGCCACTTTGCAGCGGTGATTGCAGGCGATGGCGGAAGCGGCGGCGAGGGATGGTGTGTATTGGTGGATGGTGATGAGGGACTCGATGCTGCCGGGGTTCAATGGACCAGCCAGCGATTGTAATGATGTCGTCGAAACAGAATGAAGTGAGGGGGGAAGAGTGATGTCTCGGAGGTGATTTGTTGTTATAGAAACACTCGCCAAGCCCTGTAGTTCACTTTTACTTTTTCTCTCAACCTTCTCCTTTCGACGTCGCCGCGTTAGTGCTTTCTCATCCCATCGCCAAAATGCCCGACATGCCGGCGCTTTTCCAGCAGGCGTCGTCGCCGCCGAAACTGGATCTCGCCAGCGCGCACTCCCAGCTCTTTCAAGTGCCCGCGTCAGCCTCGGCCTCGTCGCTGTATTCACTCTCCGTCAGTCGCAAGCGCCCACGACGCGACACGGAGAAACTCTCGAGCAAATTCGATGCTTCCTCTGAAGTGACAAGTGCTTCACCGCTGATCCATTCCGATTATCACCAAGCAAGCGGAGCCGATGACTTGCATACCGCCGATTTCGACTATCGCCCAAACCGGTATCGCGAGTCCTTCAGTCCACCGCCTCTCGGTGGAAGTGTAGAGTCAATAATCCCCGGCACTCAAGGGACCAGTCGCAAGCGAAGTCGATGCGAGTCCTTAATCTCTTCGGCCAATCCCGAGGACACCAGCTTGTCTTCCACACACCGACGCGTCGGTTGGGGTCGTACAGTCATCAACGCAGTCGGCAAAGTACTGGATTTGTGCTGGTCGGGAGCTTTCAAAGGATTCTATGCGGGTGGTGGGCAAGGATATGACATGGACGCTGGACCGCCAGCCCAGCTCAATCAGCACTGTCACGCTGGCCCAGCCTCAGCTGAGAAAAATCGAATATTCCAAACGCCAGTTCCCGGTCAGTATCCTGAAGAGGAATCTGATCGAAGCTGGGTAGTAGTCCCCAGTGAACCCGCCGATCCATTCGTTGGAGACAATGTCACCGAGAGTCCATCAATTCGGATGCGTCGCGTCCATCAAGCCTCGAGCCCTCGACGGCGAGCAGCGGTGATGCCCCGTCTCGGCAAAAGAGCCGCATTGTCAACGACACCGATCAAAAGCCCAGGTCTTCCATCGCCTCGATCCAAAGACGGGCCTGGGTCTGCGGAGATGCAACGATATGCAGCGCAGATGCGTCGCAAGGAGCGTGAAGAAGATGCCAGTATTCAGCGTTTGAACAAGCAATTACAAGCAATGATTCGGGAAGGCAAGGAGGCACTTGGCACGACGGTGGAAGTGGAAGATGACATGGACTTCGAGTATAACTAAGACGGGCCCCGTCTTGGATATTTCTTTCTTTTCTTTGGGTTTGGCTTTTGCGTAACGACTCGATACCCCAGTGCGTCTTGGATCTTCCAACAGGAGAATCAAGCGCAACACGATTCATGATCTCGGTGTTTCTATTGGCTTTCGGACAACGCAGCATCGCCTGCTCTGGGTTTACTTGGCTATTGATCTGTTATACTCTCTTCAGGGAAGAGTTTGGGCGTGTCGCTATTTTCTTGTACTTGATTCAGAACAGTTGACATTTGACTCAATCCAATAAGTACACGACGGCATCAGACATTCTCCCATACCGATCTCTCTCAGCAGAATCTAACACGTCATATCTCTTGCAACAAACACACTAACAGGTCATCTAGTGGCTGCCAGATTGCTTCTCACCTGAGCTCTGGGCAGGGTGATCGCCACCTTTGCCCTTGGCTCCCTTGCCCTTGGCTCCCTTGCCCTCGGCGCCTTTACCTTGACCAGCCTTGGCATCGGCACCCTTGTCAGCCTTGGGGGCAGCGGGCTTGGGAGAAAGCATGTTGGTGATCTTGCCAAGGGTGCCGCTGTTCAACAGGACATCGGGGAGGGTAGAACCTTGAATAGGGGCAGCACGAGGCTCGATCTCAGCATCGCGGCGGGAGTTCATCTGCAAGTGGTTAATGGATAATCCATCACGGTGATAACAATCGACCACATACCGGGAGCAGACCAACGCCATGGTGGGCACCACCGAACAAGGCACCGAGACCCTGCTTGCCAGTGAGCTCGCCCAGAGGGCCGGCGGGCTTGTTAGACTTGGAGGAACCGCTGGGAGTGGGCGCAGGCGAAGCTTGGGAAGGCTGAGGCTCATCCTTGCTCATATCACGACGGCTCTATCTACATGTCAGAGAGATCTTCATGATCAGGAAAGCAATCTTACCGGCACAGAAGCTGACGCGACATCAAGAGCCGGCTGAATGCCAGCACTCTCAGCACTCGTGATGGCGTCGGCAATATCGCTCATTCCATCACGCTTGTGGCTTTTGGTCACGGGCTATGGACGAGTTAGTATCTGTTTACAGAAACTTCAATTGCAAACTGACGCCGCCGCTGGTTAAACCATGCAGGAAGCCAGTCAAGCCGTGGAGCGGCTTGGTCTGGCGCTTCTCATGGTCGTGGTCTTTCTTTTCAGCATCCTTTTCGTCCTTCTTGTCCTCCTTGTCTTTTTTGTCTTCCTTGTCATCTTTCTTCTCGTCCTTGTCCTAGGGATGTTAGTGCTACTTCATCAGATTGGATCTCGAACGTACATCTCCGAGAAGGTCGCCAACAATGGGGAGGTCAGTGAGACCGCTGGTCAAAGATCGACGGCCATTTTGGCCGAGGTTTTGACCAGCATTCTGGCCCTCGTTCTGGCCTTCATTCTGACCCTGGTTTTGACCAGCATTTTGACCAGCATTTTGACCAGCGTTTTGACCAGCGTTTTGGCCATAGTTCTGGCCCTGTCCAAGTTAGTGCCATCTTTTTCATGGTAATTATATGACTTACCTCGCGAGTCAGACCGTTGACATCTGGAACATCATCCAGAGCAGAACCACCGATAAAGTCCCGCGACTGGTGACCATGACCAGCTTGAGTAGGGGCAGTGGTTTCCGAAGTGGTCTGCTTGTGACCTTGGCTCTGGTCGTTCGTCAGTTCCATCATTCTACAGTAAATCATATATACATACACCACCCAGAATACGACCCAAAATGGGAACGTTCGACAGATCGCCAGTGAACGAGCGGGCCTCGTTCGCGCTCATATCACGCTGCTCCTTCTTGTTCTGTCCATCATTAGTTACCAATCCATCATGCCAGATGGTAAACATACCGTGAGCAACGATCCAACGACCGGGATGCTCGCAATCAAGTTGCGGTGTTCCGCATTCTCGTCGCGCGGGCTCAGGTCCTTGAACAGCTTGCCGACAGCTTGATTCATAGCACCATCGGCACCGGCACCAATCAAGTTGCCACTGCCATCCCGGCGCACAACACCATCACGAGTCTGCTGCACCGGCGCAGCCAGACTCACCGCCGTGAACAGCGTGAGAGCATACGTAGTTTTGACCATTGTGTCGAGGCTTCGATTGCAAGCACAACTAACGAGCGACAGGGCGCACCAGCAAAAGCCAAAAAGGGCGTAAAACGAAAGACTGCGGAATGCGAAGCAACGAGGGATGTCGGGATCATGGCTCGCTTTATAGCATCGATCGCCTTGGTTGCATTCTGGGATAACTGGGATGAAGGGGTATGGAGTGCTTACTTCTCCCTCCCTATGAAATTGCTGTCCTGCGCGTGTCAACAACCCTTTTTGGAATGTCAGCCCTTCAGCACTTCCCGTCCCTCCATAGGAATGCTCCGATGCTTATTTCGAGGGATATCTCCGTCGATCATGGCCCAAGAGCAGGGATGCAAGGGGTGATCGACTTGATCGTGCGTGTTAGCTCAATCTGCCGGCCTCTTCTTCGGCACTACTCCGAACTCCGCGATTTGTTTTGCGGTTGTTTGTCTTCGTTGACATTAGGTATCATTGATCAATTATGTGGTTTGGTGTCGGAATTAAGATGACTCGAGCTGAGACTGTCATCAATGCAACCCTCGTTGATCTGAGGATTCCCCTCTTGCTCTGTTTCTCTCTGGCTTAACTATGACTTGCAATTTGCCCGTATGTGCCGATTGGATAGAATGAAGTCCGTAAACAAACATCTCAGAGTTGCCTGCTTTTCCTCGGCCAAAACATAGGCTCTTATGACACCTATTGAAACATGTTATCAAGATCTAAATATAGGCCTCTAATTCCTGCTTCAGCGTGTACTTGACTTTTTTGATCAAAATTGATCAACTTTCTAGACCATTCGAATACAAGGATAGATCCGGTCTTAGTAGGGAAGGATTTAAATTTTACCCAAGAAAACCATTATGATATCCAATAGGCCCTCTACCTGGAGTGTGGCGACCATCCTGTCGGCAGTCTCAATGGCTTTCAGGAATATATTGACCTCATGGTCTAATATGATCCAATAGCGCTATTCGATACCGTCAAGCCAACTCTCAACGTTTCTCTTCCTTGAGCTCCACTGCTTTTCCGCGTCCGAATCTGCATCGTCAGGGGCTTCTTCTTCATCAGTGCCTTCCAAATCAAACCAGGAATGCTGGTATATGGGTCTTTCGCTGCGAGTGTATCCTGTGGATCTTAACCATTCAAATATCCCCCTCGTGGCTCCTTCAGAAAGAGACTGCGAAAAGAAATCATAGTCATAATCGCTCAGCGCAGCCGATGTCTGGTTGAGGGCTGGATGTGCTGTTGGGTTAGGGCGGTGGTCATTTTCTCTCTTGAAGTCTTGAATTGAACAGTTGTCTATCAACATCCACTCCCAAGACTCATATTCTAGGCAATGAAGGGCGCACTGAGCGTGCTGTCGAACAGGCAGTTCTGTATCGCAAATTTGGGTAACTCCAAAAGGCTTCCAAGGCCAGACTGGAGGTCGATCATGGTCTTCGTAAGCAGTAATGAATAATAGCCGACATTCATCATCACGGCGTATTGATTCGCCGTTACTGGTTCCCATATTAGAGGTTAAGAAGGTCTGCGTCGTTCCAGTCCACGCAGAAGCTAGAAGATCCAGGGCCGTTAACCCAGCTCGTATGTCGCGTAGAACAGATTTTGCCAGATCTGAGAAAATGGCACCAAGCCACAAAATTCCGAGTCGAGGCTGTCGTTTTGCCAATAATGCTGCCAATGAAGTTTGCCTAGGCAAAATAGAATCGATAACAGCAAAAGCCGGATTCAGCCAGGCGCTAACAAGATTACACTCGACATCTGGTTCGAAGAATGTGCAACATAGAAGAGAGCGTAAGCCCCACACATTAGAGCTCAGAGTCATGTACTTAGGAAGCAATTCGCTATGCTCCTCCAGAAGATCCGGTATCGAAACAGAAGAGTAACCGGCACCGTCTGATATGGCCGATCGAGAAACCTGTTTTGGAACCGGGAGACAGACCCTTCTCCCCCCAAGGAATGGAATGTAGAGTGCCCCAGCAAGGGCAACTGAGCATTGAGCGTAAAGGCGATGGTGTGTGCAGAATCGAGAGAGGTATTTGAGTGCGGTCACTGACGATGGCGGCTTAAGCCGGGTTTTCAAAATGGCCTTTGTCGCTAAGGTAAACCCTAAGTCCTTTGTAGACACTGACCACGGCGACAAATAAACATGGTTATTGTACTTAGTAGTGGCGTCCCAGCCGTCGTCAGAACACAAAAGGGCGTGCCACCATAGGACTTCTTCTTCACAAGCGTCATCACCGATATCAATCAGGATCTGGGGATGTTTATCTGGCTGCGGTAATTCACCATCCAACCCCCTCGTAGTGTATTCCATATGACATTCATGGTCACCAGAGCGACCAAGCAACTCAACCCATCGAGCAGATAGGATATAGGCCCATGCAAAGTATAGAACCGATAGATAGTTTCCCTTGTCATAACCTGAGAGCCCCTGAACTCCGGGCCAGACCGAGAGGGGGGAGTCTTCTGACAACCTCGCTCTCAATCGACTGCTAGCTGCAAGTATGAGTTGTTTAGGTAGGACCCTTGGCTGGAGGTCACAAGATCCTTTGGAAGTCCTCCATGTTGACCGGCCATTGACGACAAGACTGCCTTTTCCCTGTGTTGATTGCTTCTCCTCACAAACGAAGGAGATTGTCTTGTCAGGCGAAGCAAGGCCATCACCGAGGAACGGCGGTGTCTGGCTGACAAGAGGCTTCAGGTCTATGACTTGACGGGGTAGTGGATGACTTTCGCTCCCAGCATCCAGATAGGAAGACCATGTCTTGAGGCTCTCCTGGAGTACCTGACTGAATGTACCATCACTTGGGCGTGCCGCATCGCCCATCGTCAATCATCCATAACTTGAATGTAAATCTGTGTAACGTCCGTAAGCGGGCATTGGCGCGAAGCACGACTCGATGAACCTATATTCCCGGATCGAAAGTCAAGTAAGGGATAAGTAGTCGGGTGCGAGCAGCCCGTTTGTTTTAGGTGGAAATCTCTGTGGCGCAGTCGAGCTTACTGTTTATGTGGCGCAGTACTGTGGCTTGTTTCATCGATCGCCCGCCAAGAACTACTATTTTACCATTGTAGAAATCTAGAATGCCAAACGTACCCTTTCAGTTGCAATGTCCTTGCTAACGTTTCTCGCAACGCATCCCAAGTTCTGAAACGGGTAAATTCATTCGTGAAGACAACTTGTGTAGACAGGAAACCATACCCCGTTCCTAGAAACCACTATTAGCTCGTAGGTAAGGATATCCTAGTTATATTATATCGGTTTGTGTGACACTTCAGTAACCAGGAAAAAACATAGGTAGGTGGCCAGCTAGGCCAAGTTTCTTCGATGCACAGCGGCGAGCTACTATATACAATCTATAGGCCTCGCAGGCCTCTGCTTCGGCACTCTTCCGAACTCCGCGATATTTTATGCTATAGTTGTTTATCTTCGCGTATTTATCATTGATCAGTTATATAGGTTGTTGTTATAGTTGGGATGTTCGAGTTCAGAATTTCAAATGCAACCCTTATTGATCTGAGCTTTTTCGCCTAGTGGCGTATTATTGGCAGGCTATCACCTGATTTCTCTGGTCTGATAGGGGATTTAGGCAAGTTTGCTTTCCTGCACCTCTTATCATAATCGTGTCAACGACTCAGTTTCCTTAGCTCCATCTTCTAGCTTGAATTTCACTGGCTGAATACTTTTTGCAGACAAATCCAAGTCTTGCTTGTTTTCAAATCTTGCGGTACCTCGTCATGCTGTCTTTCCTCGCTCCGCTCTGGCGAACGGGGCCCTCGCTTTGGCGCCCCATTTTGGATGTTTGCAAATTTGTTTTATTACCATTCCAGCGTTTACTCAATGCGATCAATCTTTTGGTGGGCAGGCAAGCTCATCACTGCAAGAAACTTGATGAGGATTCGCATGCTGTAGGCTGCTACCTGACTCAGAAACCCCGTCTTCCATATTGACTTTAGTGTATAGACAACCGATCCATCTCTCTTAAACACCTCAGTTACCATCATTCGCACGAAACACTGCCCGGTCATTCCACAGTCGAGCAACCAAAAACTCCTGATGATTGGCATATTTGCCGAAGTTTATCTGGTGGACGGGAAAACAATCAGAAAAGCACGTCGCAGTGAAAGCGATGAAGATACTCTTCCGATCATCCGTGAAGCTGCTATCTACAGAATTTTAGGCGAACATCCTCGTATTGCTCAATACCTCTCCCAGGAAAAAAATGACTATATCGATATCAAGTACTATCCACACGGCGACCTTGCTAGTTTTTGTCGGACAAGGATTACCCCTAAGCTTCAATCAAAATGGTTCCAACAAATGATCGAGGCTGTGGTGGTTATCCATCACCATGGCATTATCCACTCTGACCTTGCGCTGCGGCAATTTTTTGTTGATGACGATTTGAATATACGCCTAGGCGATTTCAACTCATCTCAGTATCCTGACCATCCCGCACTAGGATACGAGAAGGCAACTCATTGCTTGCCTAGAGATTATGAGTTGCCAAACACAACAGAATCCGACCTCTTCGCCTTAGGGTCCAGTTTGTATGAACTTGTTACTGGCAAGGCTCCATACAGTGAGCTATACCCTGCCAAGCTTCAAGAAAACGTTCGGCCCACCAGCAATGACATTAGAGCCCGAAGGATGCGAGAAAGTCTCGCGGATCTTGAAGTTGAGCAACGATACAAAGATCATGTGTTTCCTGATGTATCTCACGTTTTCCGCGGCGATGTTATTCTGGGATGCTGGAACGGGAAGATTTCCTCGGCAGAGGAAGCAATCCACCTATATATACATGGTCCGTGTTGATTTAAGAACAGAGCATTGCGTTTTAAGATCCTTACTCGCTACAGATAGTAAATGCCACTACTGAATAATGCAGCCTCCTCGAAATCTTCACATCGATACTCTATAGATCCGCAAGACGGTCATCACCCTTTGCCTGGCATTGAAATTACCCAACCACTTCTCGAGGATGTGTCACCGCTACACGTGGAAAGAAGGACCAGAGGTTAATAAAGCTGGGTTGACCTTGACATTGTTGTTACTTATTCAATCACTGGAACAGTATAAGATTCTCAAGTTGTTGCTCTTATTCATGAAGGCATCTTTGATGTTTTTACAGGCAGATCAAGGACAACTAAACATCAACCATCTGAAGTAACCGCCATGAACGTCTCTAGATACAGTATTAGTTGTAAGCGATATACTTAGCGGCAAAATACTACTTACTAGAAATGAATATGGAAGCTGGGGGAAGTGGTGCTTCGAAGACATCATGTACAGTAAAACACCGGCCATGTAGCCACTAGTGATACAGACAGAGCCCTTTTAGTAAGAAGCTATCATCGGGTAAAATGCACCTCTCTCTCTCTAGATTACTTGGTAGCTTGATATTGGTAAAGGGAAACGTGTAAGCGCGGCCGACCTTATTGTCTAAGGGTCAATTTGAAAAGGAATTGAGGCAAAACTAAGGCGACATTGAAGCGAGATTGAAGAGAGCTTGAAGAGAGCTTGAAGAGAGACTGAGGAGAGACTGAGGAGAGACTGAGGAGAGACTGAGGAGAGACTGAGGAGAGATTAAGAAGAAATCGAAGACAGAGTATCATTATCAGTAAGGACGCTCTTGTGGCAATCGTGAAGGATCTCATGGTGTGCATTTTACTATGTCTACAAGCTTTATGGCAGAGTTCAGACAGCAATTGGCAAGTAGCTGAGTCCGAGGTTCTTAGTTGGGCTTCGCTCATCGTTGATCTTGATGTTGGTAAGCAAAATCTCGCTGTCAGATGACCTGTCACGTCGTCGCGTCGAGGATTTTGTGATGTTGAGCGATCTCTCACTTTCCTCTCTTCTTCACCATCGACATTCACTGCGCGCCCGCCCTCCCCCGCCGCAATACAGCTTTCAAAAGCTGTATTGAATTGATTTTGAATTTTTTTTTTTTTTTTTAATTCTTCAAAAAAATCTTTTTTTTAAAAAAAAAAATGGCCGATACGCTCGCGTGCGCGCCGGGCGCGGGGGGGAACCAGCCCCCCAACCGAAACCCTCCCCCGGGCTCGAATGACGCCGTAAGCTCTATCTCTCTTTTCTCCCTTCTATTCCCTCTCCACATTCCACGTCATTCCCGTCTGTTGTGATGCAGACACGCCGTTGGCCATTGATGGCGCTGGACGCTCATCGCCATGGCTGCTGCGGCAGGTGCTCCAAGGCTGCCTTGTGGGGCATCGAACCCCCACCTACCCCCACGCTCATGCATCGCTTGAAGATCATGTCGATCTGTTGCAGAGTCGAGCTAACGAACACCATTAGCATAAAAATCAAAAAAATTCAAAAAAAATTGCAAAAAATAAAAAGAAAAAAAATACGCACACGTGTCATGTGTGCAATGTGCGGGGGCACGTCGCTCGGGACTGCCCCGACGTTTTTCATGCGCGGGTTTTACACCGCGCTGCTGCGCTTGTACGTGTCCTTTTCTCAATGTGTAAACTATTAGAAAGACTTGCTAATTCTGGACTTGAAGGGTCTTCTGGACCAGCCTGTATGTGTTCACACCGGAGTGATATGATAGATCACTAATTTTATGATAGCTCCGGTCACCCTTTGACCGGCGACAAGCCCCTGCCCGCCCCCAGGGGACCGACAACGCGCCGGCGGTGTCCAGCCGGCGACGAGCCGTTCAGCGTCGAGCTGACTGGCGACGAGCTGGCCCGGGCACCGCGCCCGCGCAGGAGGAGGGAGAGGTGGCGGTGGGGAGGGTGGAGGAGATGAGAGTGGGGGAGGAAGTGAGGGGGTGGGAGGAGACGGGTTGGGAGGAGACGGTGGTGGAGGTGAAGAGCTATCAAATGCCATTTTTTCAAGAAATTTGTTCGAGATTAGATTTCATTATGGATTCA